>JANLJB010003489.1:34320-84500 GCA_026212285.1 Bursera cuneata
AATGACATGAACATGATATGAAACATTATATTTGAAATATATATATATATATATATATATATATATATAAGGTTAGGTTATTATAACTTAATTTTATCTTTATTAACAATTGTTGATAAACTACGATCAAACAGTTATTAAAAAAATCTTTTAATAACATGTGATTTTTTTTTTAATTTGAATTTGAGATAACCAACTACTCATGGTGTTGAAGAATTGCACAATGTGTATAGGAAATGAAATTGACTGGTTCACCACTTATTTAATTAGAATTATACATAGACTATTATTTATTATACAACTTTTAGTTTCTTGATATGGGTTTCATCTGAATTGAAATCCGGATTAATATATAGATAACAATAATATATAATTGATACTCAATCTGAGAGTAATCTCATTTTGTATTAATTATATATAGACGTTGAAATTAGCTATTTGATTGTCTAATGCATGAGGGATGACATCCTCCTAACTAATTAATCTCTTTTGCAATATCAGATGTCCACAATTAGAATATCATAATTGATCTCATAATCGAGGGGCATAATCAGATTTTTTTTTTTAGGTGGACTAGAAGATTTTCGGAAAAAAATTATATCTAATTAAGGGGACATCATGTACTTTACCTTTCAAAATATGAATATATATATATATATATATTACGATAGAATAAAATTCATTAATTATTGGAAAATAGAGAAATTACCATATGATAAGTAAGAGAGAGCTTAAAATTTGAACATTATTGAAGTTTTTCTATATATTTTTATGCGTTAAATACAAAACCAAAAAAATAAATATAAAAGAACATCCAAAAGGGTAAGGTGGTATAGTTTTAGGGGGATTAGTGTAAGTTTATGCAAACATTAGATTTATTTAAAGATAAACTAAATTTCAGGGGTGATAATGGAAGAAACATTCCCTCGACCCTTGTTGTTAATTATAATTAATACAAGAATTTCTCATCTAATAATTGTTACTAGGATTACGTGCACTCTCCAGTCTCAACCCGCCATAAAAGCCGGATTAGATGTTACATCCGTTAAAAGGAGTGGAGGCATATCTTTACGCACAATTAAAAGCTGAATTTTTTGATGAAGTGACTTGAATTTCGTTGGTGTTATGTTAGGGAAACACATGCGAATCCTTGCGGATCCCACCTGCAAGCACCACTTCCACAAGGAAACCCAAGCTCCTCCACAAAATGTAATCTATTTTTATCTTCACAAATTACGAAATAACACAACTTTGATAATGGAAGAGATGGGATTCGGTTGAATGGCCATTGCACCAAATAAAACAATTTTCAGAGAAAAAAGAACATAGAAGAATGAAGAGAAAATACTTTATTCCATTCAGCTCAACCGAATGAATCACTGTTCATTTCCTTTTCTCCTTTTTACAAATCCACCTTTCTGGTTGACAAAACCAGCAACAGAAAAGCAAAAGAAACAAAAAAAAAAAAAAAAAAAGGTAGATACATGTTTGTACAGCTCAAAAGAAAAAAAGAACAAAAAATACAAAAAGAGCTATCCTATATGATTCATTACATGAATTGAAAAAACAAAAATAAAGCAAGTGATGGGTAACAAAGGAAAACCAGTAGCAGCTTGATAGCTTCAGTGACAGCTTCAGTGATAGCAACATAGGCTTGAGCTCGGCATCAAGCATCACCAGGTTAGCTGCCAGCAGCACCAAGTTCTTCATGCTTCAAAACCAAAGAAGAGGATAATTTTGGCTATTTCTCTTTTTTGTTTAGCTTGACATAGAAAGTATGCACCAATATCAAGCTTACTGCAATGCACTTTGGCGCAGTTCGCTAATGTCCTTGAAACCCACCATTTAATGCTATATCAAACAATTATCATAAACCACTCTAGAAGCAAAGAAATGAAAATAAAAAAGAAAGAAAACTGTGAAACAAATGCCTGCTTATGAATTATGATTCCCTTATATTTAACAGTAAATTTGAAGGTGCTGTAGAGGAAATTTTATGGTATATATATATATCTTCTCAACCCTAGATTCCGAAAGTGAGGCTGAGAATTTTTGTAAGCAAATTCTTTTGAGACTTTTGTGGCTCTTATGGTCTTACAATTTTGGTAAAAAGAAAAATAATAGTAATAATGGTGAACAACCTTACTGAAACATCTCCGTCTGTAATATTAGTGGACCCGTACTTGCTTCTCCCTTTTGTAAAGCTCTAGTGGTGGGGTTGGCAGGTCCGTGACCCTCCATCCCTTAAATGAACGAACATCGAAATATAATGATGCGTTAAAGCTTGTAATTCGTACATCAAAAAGCTAATTATTGGTTTCCATTTCTGGAAATAAATTGTTAAGAAGGGCGAATAATCATTTCAATTTGATGGAGACAACCAACTTGTTTTGGCTATTACTTTTGTTAAAGATGCCATTATGAGTTTTGCTAGTAGTGTTGTGAGGTGGAAAAGAAAAGCTCGTTCAAATTGAAATACAGTTTCTTCGATAAATTAAACAGTAATTTCTTCCTTGATCTCCTGATTAAGATTTCCATCTCTCTACTGCAGTTTCCTTTGGAGAGCAGAAAAGGATAAGGAGGAACAACCAAGGTGGCATCGTCAATCATGCCTCCTCTTGTTTACGTCCCTAATTGGCTAGTTTTATAAATTACTAATAAATAAATATGAGCAGAAGATTTCCACTCCCTATCTCTGCCTAGCTACAGTTAAAATAATTGTTTATATAGTTGATAACTCTAGAGTGCTACACAAATGACACACATATGCATCTGGTTTCTAGCTAGCCCTTTTATAATTAAAATAACAATGTTATCTTCAATTCAAGATTCTTAAGATTCCTTTAATGTCAATGTTAACTAATCAACGAAAAATTTCAATAATAATAATTGGGAATTATAATAATATAAACATTCCCAAAAGATGGTGAAAGAAAACAATGGAGTTTCATGTAATGCAACTGTCATGAGATGCAAAAGCTCACCTAACCCACCCCAGTACCCCTCATAATCATATAATAAAATTGTTCACCCATGAGCCTCGACATCAAGAACAAGTACAAAACACAAATTCTAAACCAAATCTTAATTAAAGATCAAATCACCACCACGTGATCGCTGCCAGTACCATATTAATACCATAATACAGCAATATTATTATAAAACTACAACTTGTATAAATAAATTGTTTGATATTATATATATGTAACAGATTGAATTGAATTTTTGGGCAGCGCTAGCTGGGTCTAACAATTCAAAGACTTACACTTAGGGGGATCCTTTCTTTCTAATATGGCAACACTAAATTAATCGGCCGTGTCTTCATACCGGGGCCGGCACATAGCCGTCGCTATCCCAGTCCAACAGACTGACTATGAAGGAGCCGCGTGGACCGGGTGACGATAAGGTTCAAACAGTTAATGCTGAGATGGACAAACACGTGGACCCCATGTCGGCCTGTGAAGAGCAGTGATACGTGGAGTTGGGCCACCTTGTCGGGCTTTTGCAGAAACTTACCTTGGTACAGCTGAGACAAAATATTTGTTCTGTCGCTACGATCAGAAAACAGCTCTCGGCCTCCGTCCAAAACCTACTACTGATCCGGCTTCCGACTTGTCTACGTGGATTGTGGATGATGTGGCAACGAGAGGGGAAAAAGCACGCCATTGTTCGCTATATAACGCATGCTCCTGTCCTGAGTTCTAACACACAACATTTGCCTTCTTGAATTTAACAACATTCCAATTCTCTGTTGTCTTTTTTTCTAATCAACTTTTAAAATTACTCTCTTCCCTTCTCTTCTCTTCTCTTCTCTTCTTTGCTTTATCTCTTGATCATGGCCGTTGATTCGGGTCTCTCATCCCCACTCGCTCCTCCCGTACGTGAAAAAGATGTCAAAGCTCTTCAGTTCATTGAAGAGATGACAACCCATCTTGACGCCGTACAGGAGAGAGTTTTGGCCGAGATACTCAGTCAAAACGCAGAGACTGAGTATCTCCGCCAATTCAACCTTGAGGGTGCAACAGGCCGAGGCAACTTCAAGTCCAAAGTTCCTATTGTTACTTATGAGGATCTTCAGCCTGTGATCCAACGTATTGCTAATGGTGACCGCTCTCCTATCTTGTCTGCTCACCCTGTTTCTGAGTTTCTCACTAGGTAAGTGGACCATTAATCCTTAATTACAAAAAAATGAAAAATAAAAATCTCTTTTATTCTTTATTTGTTTTAGTCTGTATTATGATTTTGGTATAATCTGCAGTTCTGGGACTTCTGCCGGTGAAAGAAAACTGATGCCGACGATTCAAGAAGAGTTGGATCGTCGCCAGCTGTTATACAGCCTTCTCATGCCTGTCATGAACCTGTGAGTACTTTTTGGTCTTTCTGTTTTCTAGTAAGAAACGTAGGTTTTCGCTTCTTATTTGTGCGTAGAATATCTTGTTCTCACTAGCAAGCCAGTGCATGAGCGTTTTGGTTTCTCTTGTTTCTTACTTTGACGGCAAATCATGTTTCGTCTTTGTTTGAAATTCGTATTGACATAGTGTTCTCAACGTGACAGTTACGTGCCAGGACTTGACCAAGGAAAGGGCCTCTACTTCTTGTTCATAAAAGCAGAAACGACCACCCCAAGTGGACTTGTGGCACGTCCGGTGCTCACAAGCTACTACAAGAGTGACCACTTCAAGACCAGGCCATACGATCCTTTCAATGTCTACACCAGCCCTAACGAGGCGATTCTCTGCACCGACTCCTTCCAGAGCATGTACACCCAGATGCTCTGTGGTCTTCTCATGCGTGAAGAAGTGCTTCGAGTCGGTGCAGTGTTCGCTTCGGGCCTGCTTAGAGCCATTAAGTTCCTTCAACTGAATTGGCAAGTACTGGTTGA
Organism: Bursera cuneata; assembly: GCA_026212285.1. Lineage (NCBI taxonomy): Eukaryota > Viridiplantae > Streptophyta > Magnoliopsida > Sapindales > Burseraceae > Bursera > Bursera cuneata. Next base: position 39,203 of record JANLJB010003489.1, read on the forward strand.
GGATATCGCTACAGGACTTTTAAACCCTAAAATTACAGACCCATCAATCAAAGTATGCATGGGAAAAATCATGTCCCCAAAACCAGAACTCGCTGAGTTCATTACCAACGAATGCTCAAAAGAGACGTGGGAGGGTATCATCACTAGAATTTGGCCCAATACTAAGTATCTTGACGTGATAGTCACCGGAGCCATGGCCCAGTACATTCCTACACTTGAATATTACAGTAATGGCTTGCCAATGGCTTGCACTATGTATGCCTCCTCTGAGTGCTACTTTGGCCTTAACCTTAAACCAATGTGCAAGCCATCTGAGGTGTCTTATACCATCATGCCGAACATGGCTTACTTCGAGTTCTTGTCATATGATTCAGACGCTCCACCTCTTCCTCATGACGCCCCACCCCTTCCCCTTGTTGATCTCGCCAATGTACAAGTTGGCAAAGAATATGAGCTTGTGATCACAACCTATGCAGGCTTGTACCGTTACCGAGTTGGTGACATTCTCGAAGTCACGGGTTTCCACAACTCCGCTCCACAATTTCGCTTCGTAAGGAGAAAGAACGTGCTGCTGAGCATCGATTCTGACAAGACCGACGAGGCTGAGTTGCAGAAGGCTGTGGAAAATGCTTCCGCACTGCTGAAAGAGTTCAATACTACCGTGGTTGAGTTCACAAGTTATGCCGACACCAAGACCATCCCCGGACATTACGTGATTTTCTGGGAATTGCTTGTCAAGGATTGTGCTAATTCACCAAACGAAGAGGTGCTGAACAAATGTTGCCTAGTGATGGAAGAGTCGCTGAACTCGGTGTACCGCCAAGGCCGAGTTGCTGACAAGTCAATTGGACCACTGGAGATAAGGGTTGTGAAAAATGGCACATTTGAGGAGCTAATGGACTATGCAATTTCAAGGGGTGCATCAATTAATCAGTACAAGGCGCCAAGGTGCGTTAGCTACACTCCCATAATGGAACTGCTGGACTCAAGGGTTGTCTCCGTGCATTTCAGCCCAACCGCGCCTCACTGGACTCCAGAGAGACGTCATTGAGTGCATGACGATATGGAATAAAGAAATCTCTTAGCAGTTTACTTTGTAGTAAGTACCAACCACAAAGGTCATCTTGAAAAGACCGATAAAGACCAGACAAGACCAGTTACCCTCTTCCTCTCTCAGTATCTTTGTGATTTTTCTTTTCAAAAGTGTCTTTTAGTTTTATTTTGAAATTTGAAGGGTTTATGTTTCTGTAATAAGTTCGTATAATCTCTGTGCGCATGATGTAATTGTCCGTTGCATGTCTCTTATCCTGGTATGGCTTGCTGTCTTTTCTTTCTTTCAGCTTTATTAAAGTTGAGAAGACGTTCAAAGCGCAGACCAAGAATAGCTCCGGCCTTTTTTTTTTTATGATGCCATTGTAATGGCGACCTTTTGTAAAGACTTCTCTTAATCTGATAAAATAATATTATAAATTATCGTGTGTATTTCTTCTGTATCTATAGCATAGGCTTTACTTGCATGGATTTTTGCGCACGTGCTAGATATTCCTTTTCCTTCCTAGGTTTACATATTTTCTGTGGTGGGGATCGTTCATCTGTTGTGCTCACTAGGTTCCTGTTCAAGTCTTTTGTTTGGAAGCATACCATGAGGCTTCTTGTTGGTGGATGCATGTACGACTTATTTATATTTGTGGTTAGGTTGAGTTGTTTCTGTGGCTACGGCAGCCTTATTCTGTAGCTCTCAATTTAATAAATTTGACAACATACTAGAAAGACAGTTTATTAATTAAACTATATATGCACATAAATTTACTGAAAAGCTTCTTTAATCCTAATTTGTAAGTAGCAGAGAAGTTAGATATACAATGGATATAGATGCTCTTTAGCTTTAACCTCCCCAATTACAACATCTTTCCTAAATTTTTTTTTTTCTTCCATTCCTGGATAATAAAGCATTAATGTTTCATGTATTGGTAATTCACACGACTAATTGATCATCAATTTAATATCAGTTAACATGCCAAAACCCTGCAAGCTTCTTGTCCCAGGCATAATTTAGTCTTCTCTCTTTTGCCAACTTGCTGCCAGCGAGTAAGCAAAATTGCAAAGGCCTCTATTCAAGGGAGAGTCTGAGTCGCTATAATAACCCGTATTGACTAGCTAGAGTGCATGAGCATATACAAGTGCGTTTAACTAACACAGTCACATGCTAGAGAATATAAAAGAAGTAATTAAATGACTTATCAATCTAACATTCAAACTTAGTCGACTTCAAAATCAACATGTAACGTGCCGAGGCCGGTGGCCCTAAGATGGCTAGCTAAAAGAGATTAACTTGTGCTAAAGTAAGCCTTTAGACGTCGGTAATGTCCCTCAAAGTCAATTCTACTCTATTAAAGTAAATCGTCGAATGTCAGCATGTCAGTATAAACCCTAACAGCAAGTCGTAAACACAAAAAGTTGACGCAATTTCCTTCTCATGGTCTGAAAAGAATACCAAAGTTCTCACTCCAAGCCAACCGAGATATATAATAGTATAAAATACAGAAATTAACTTTAGGCGCTTCGATGATAATTAGCTAGATAATTTCAAGAAATTAGTGAGCTAGGCGGCTAAAGCGACAACACGAATGGTTCCAAAGCATCTAATAAACATAAAGAGGAGGCCAAGGCCAATTAAGAAAATGAGAGTTAAGATTTGGTTTAAACATGATCACCTTGTCTCCTTCATCTCGGAAATTTCTTTCTTTATCAGAAAGGAAAAGGCATCCCACTACCACAGTGCTGGTGTGATGAACAACTGCCATGGCAGGCTACAGTGGCAGCAATGACTTTGGCCTTCTCTTTCTTCGTCGCCGTTCCCTGCAACCATTGACTCCATCTCTAAGTAAAATTAATATTAACGCCAATCTAATAAACGACTAATTCCTTTATTACACTTTAGCCATTGAAAAATTTTTAGTCACTACATCTTGACTTGAATTTCTTTGCTAGCTTGCTTATCAATCATATATATATATATATATATTCCATTGGCTTAATTATTAAATTTATATGATTAACAAGTGTAAAAGAGAAATAGTGGGTACCTGACGAACATTGATATTCGACCCTAGAGGAATATCTGCATTGAAAAATTTATCATCCTCTGACTGGTGGATATAGCCATCAAAGGCAGAGGCTCTGCTCACTGCATTATTAGCCGGGTATGAGGATTGAAGCATTTCGGCTAAGGGCTGTGTTTGACTTCTATAATGCAGAAAGGAGATTATATATATAATTATATATGAGACCAAAATTATGCAGAAGAGAATGACACATAAATTTGTCTGTTCAATATAGTGATGGATCAACACCTGAAGGACTGAAATCCAGTTGCATTAGCGAAATTTGAAGTCAGATTTCGTGTATCATGTTGTTGAGGCCACTCCAAGTAATAATTCGAACTTCCCATGATGAATCCTCCAGCAACTGCAGATTGTGGATACAGCTGTTTCTAATTGCCCCAGAAAGGAAAATGGAAAATAGAATTAAACTTAACACTTCGTAAGCACTTCATATATATGAAAGATCACTTTGTCATCTATGAATTATGTATATGTAATATCTTTCCTATATTTAAAATTAGGATCATTAGATTAAATTGGTATATGATTATATGATGATTAGATTGTATGGTCACCTAATATATGAACCAAGATAACATTCAAAATCAGAAGAAGATTCAATTTAAGTTTTCAAACAATATTAATAATGAGTTTGAGCATCCAATGCAAACAAATATAGTTAGATATTGGACTGTTGAACTTTTTATTCTTTTGACTTTTGACTTTTTCCCGTGACTTCATGATTAATACAATTAAACGGAATGTACCTCGGAATTATAAGCCAGCTGGATAGCCCTTTTTGCTTCTAAAACTTGCTGCACAAACACAATGATAGTGCAGTAAGAATTCTTTGATTTACAACTCAATTTGACGATGAATTTTCTTGGAAGAACATTAATAAGATGTGCACGTAACTTGCCTTGTGAATAACGACAAGTTTCAGTGTCTCCTCCACGATCTCCTCATAGTAATCAGCCTCAATTTTTGATTTGATACAACTTGGACTTTTCAAAAAGTACCTATGAGAACCAATGTTATATATAGCTTCTTTGCATTCGAAAATTATTGAGTAAGCTTATATAGTCCATACTGTAGCTGCTTTTCCGCTTCCTCCAGCTCCAAATTGCAGATACGGATTTCATTTTTAATTTCCTGTAATTCAAGGAGAGTTATTAGTTTACTATGCAATTGTACTTTATACGTAGCTAATTACTGAATTACTAACAGCAAGTTAATATTTGCTCTAATACCTCCAACCGAGAATCAATATTCATTTTGCTGTCTCTAGCACTGTTGATTATAAGTTAAAAGTGCAATATCAGCTCAATAATATATAAATCTATCAGTCATCACAAAGATAAAAAATTTAAGGAATTAAACTAAGAGAGAAGAACCCAGATGAGGCAAGTTGATGACGAAGCTCAGCCTCGAGACTCATTTGAGCAACAATCCGGTTGACCAACTGTTATATAAATATATATACAGTAATCCCATTAACTCGTGTCATTCATCAATCATATAGTCAATAATTTGAGTTTGCATCATATATAAGGAACCTTAATCTATGCATTTTTTTATGATATGTTAATAACGGAATACAAAGATGTTACAGGGTCCATGGTCGAGTTACCTCATGATCATGTAGCCTTGTGATTGGGTCCATCGAAAATCATTCCAGTACATTTGTGCAAACGAAAAGAGATCAAAATTAGTAGCGATACTGGGGATCCTCTCAATATTTTTTCATGAAAATATGTGCTTAAATGTTGTGTGATTTATGTGAGATTGGGTAATTTCTACAGTGTGCATATTGTCATTCATTGATTTTGACGCCAGTTAACTGTTCTTCAATGAATTTAGGTCCAGCTATCTCCTATCCTAGCTAGTTGTTTCCCAGCTAGAAAGAGAATAATTGAACTAACATATATGTAAACTTTACACCTCAGTTGAAATCTATAGAAAAACTTAAAAGGGATGTTTGGTTGGGTGAAAATGCACCCAGGAATTAGAATGGAAATAAGTTATTCTCGTTCCTGTTATTTGACTGGAAAAAATAAAGTACGAAATGGAATTTTATTACTTCAGAAAAGAGAATTAGTCATTCCATCCCAATCCCTATTAATCAATTTTGATTCCTATCGAAATCAAAATGAAAAATGTTATAATATTTTTAAAAAATATTAATAAATTAAAAAGGTTATAATATTTAAAAAAATTAATAAATTAAAAAAATGAATTAGATTCCGATTTCGTACTAAACCAATAAGAAGAATGAATAACTATTCTGATTCCGATTTTGATTCTGAAGCTCAAACCAAACGGACTCTTAATTAAAAAGATTAAGTTAATTAACCATGTTTAGCTTATAGCTTGTAATTATGTAGATTATCTAAACATTAAACTACCGTTAAAAATAGATAGCACTATTAGCTAGGTAGAACTATCGTTGAATTAATTATTAAGATAAGTAATATCATGTTTAGCAAATGAGAAAAATTTCGACTCCAGGCAAAATAATTTGAAATTGATTTTTATATGATCACCTGACATAATATATAAAAAATAAAATCATTAAACGACTGACACATAGACTAAAGCTCTCTGTACCTTCCTCGTTGATGATGAGGGAGATCAATATAATGCATGAGGATTTCTTCTACCCTATTGAAGAAATCAAATTTGAATAAATTAGTCAAAAGATTTAAAATTAATTAAATTAAATTAAATTAAAACTAAAATATTAAAAGCATATATGTGTAACTCATTTGACCTTTTCTTTGCCTCAAAAAGAATTAGCTTTCCAGCAGGAGAAAAAATGACGAGAGCAACCTCTACATCACAGAGAGTTGAAATTTCAAAAGCTTTCTTCACAAGCCCACTTTTCCTTTTGGCAAAGGTAATATGCCTATACGTTTTGTTCTCAATTTTCTTAAGCTGTATCTTAACTCTCCCCATTTCTTCTACTTTTGAACTTTCGCCTTAAGAGAGATTGTGCTTTGTTTTAAATGTTAACCCTAATTTCCTCTCTTAATAGCACATTTATAGCAGGCAATTTTGAGCTCGGGTCCACAACATTGTCTTCTTAGTTGTCATGCTGCATGCAGGTATCAAATTTTGGCTGGGTTCAATGTCCACTTATCACAGTAGATTTTCTATTAAAGAGCTATTAATAAAGACATGCACAGAGAAGCAACTCGTTGCCAAATGGAAGTATCAGAGCAGAGACTTCTAATCACAATTAATGTCAATATTTCTTTCATAACTACAAGGCTGACTGCATGTCATCAATAATATGAAGTATAAAAAAGCTGCCTGGAAGATTTTTGTTGAAACTTATTTTAATCAAACTTCTATAGAATAGGTAGGCATGCAAGAGAATAGCTAGTATATAATTAGTTGAATTATTGCAAGTTGTATGTCTGGTTGGCCAGCTAGCTGATCATGTTGGAAAACAAAAGCACCATGTTTCAGCCACTTATTAGGGGCATTTGTACTGGTTTGCAGGGCAAATGACCTTGTGAGTTGGAGTTCATGAACGAGAAAGGGTAGACATTGAGTACTAAAACGATGGTCGCCCCCAGTATTTGGCCAATGCTTTCCGGAACTGTTCAGTTTTTTTTTTTTTTCATTTAATAAAGTGTTTGTAAGAAAATTTCATTTAAATAGAGGTATATATTAAAACTAATAAATATATATCATTTTATCAATAAAATCTTATGTACGTGGAAATGTTCTAATCAAAGGGATGTTAGGGTTTAAGATTTAAAATTAAGATTGAATTGGTGTACCAAGTAAAATTATTTTGTCTGATTTTATTATTTTATGGCTATTTTAGTAATAAAATTATTTTAAAAATAATAGGTGTTAGAGTATTTATCTTGTGTAAATAGCTCTATCTACCCTAACAATTATTATAGTATAATTTTTTACTATTCTCTCCTTTCTCCTCTCCTCTCTAACTCTTAGGGGGTGTCGGATTTTGCTAATCTTAGGGAGAAAGGAAAAGGATTTCTTAATAGTCTAAGAAAAGTAGATTCGTTGCAATCCATTTTCCCTAAATTTTCATAAAAACTAAAATAACTAAAAAAATAAAATAAAATTAGAAATTGAAGTTTACTAATCACCAGCTAGAGAGTCACTAACGGTCGTTGATGCATCCATGTGTCTAGTATCACAGTTAACACCAAATAAAAAAGCAATTAGACACTTGCTAAAATATACCGATCGTTTTTTTATTAAAAAAAAAACAATTAAACACATGCTAAAATCACATGATCTTATAGATCGCCGACAGTCGATCTCAATGGTACTAGCGGTAACTAATAACGCGTCTGACTATGGTAGCTGATGGCGGCAGGTAATTGTTGATCTCCGGAGTATTATTTGCAATTTCTTTTAACTTTTGAAAAATAAATATTTTTAATAAAAATATTTATTGATTTTAATTGATATATTTATAAATATTTTATAATTTTTTTACTTTAATAAATAATAGATTTATTTAATAAAATAATTTTATAATTAATATATGTTTTCTTTATTATATTACTTATTTAGAATGTAACCAAGTTTCTTTTCTATAATAAAAAGTAAAAATTATTTTAGAAAATAATTTTATTCAATAATAAATATAATTATTCTTATGCTGGGCTCTAGGATATTTTTGTTTAATTAGTTTATTATTTATTAATCTCCAATCATGATTCCTTGGCACAACCAAAAAAAAAAAAAATTTATCAACCCTTTTCCTTTTCATTGATTATTTCTTTCATCCTATTTTTCATTTCCCCATCTTTTCCTTTCCTCAAATCGAACATGACCTTAAATGATTTTTTCTTTAAAAAAAATAGGTTTGATGTAATACCAATTTGTGAATATAAATTGGACAAAGAATATTATCTTTAATAATCATTAGCCTTTATCTTAAAAAAAAAAATGCATGTATTATTTACTATTCAATTCAGAATTGAAGCCCAATATGTGGAGGCCTTGGACCTATTATTTCAGTTATTGGGTCAGCCCAGGGGGAATACTTAGTGGACTGGCCGACCCAACACCCCGTGTGTGCTGTATCGTCATACACTGATATCATATAGTTTTATTATTTATTAAAAAATATATTTTTTTTTTGATGAATTTTAAGATCTATTTTTAAATTTGAAAGCAGAATTCAAACTTGCTTTAAGACCCACTAAATTCATTAATTTCAAAACAAAATGTATCCCTGTTTTAACTATATCAACCCTTATAAATATAATATTAAAAAAATACTTATACCCAATAAAAATATTTTACATGAATTTCATAAATTAGGAACCAAATATTTTAATCAACTAGCTCAATTTGACAACGAATTTGAACCATGGCCAACCGACCTTGCAGCTAACAAAAACATTATTAATATAAAAATAATTCAAACAGCTAGCGAAGGTCGCCACCGTTGACTCAAAACATCATTTTATTCAAATTATGAGCTACCACTTGAGGGTCACCGCCCACTCTCTACGAACCCATCTAAAAAAGGCTCATGACCTACCATTCAAATGATAAAAATCGCCTTAAGCAACTGCCCGCCAAACTGTCAGCTCTGTTAGTTGAGACACCAACATAAGAAGATTTGTGAACACCTAACATTCTTCCTTTGTCTTTTGCGTCTAAACATTTGCATGTATCTGACCAATTGACAATTCAGAGACCAGCCTTATGTGTCAACCCCACTTGTTCAACTTGAACTTCATTACTTTGCTTCCGTTTCTATGAAAATGCAGCTTGTGCTGTAACTGTTTTTTGGCACTATTTTTTTTTCTTTTTCAGCTTTTCTGTTCTCAAAGAAGCAACCCTTGTTTCTTTCATGGTGTATAAGATCCTAGGGCATATACCAGTGTAACTGGCCTTCTGAAATGTGTTCAAAATCTGTTTTCTCTCTCGCATTCTTGAAGAATCAGCTGGATTCGATCATGCAAAGTAATTTCAAGACGTTTTGAGGTAATGCAGAGGCTACAGCCCTTTTTTTTTTTTTTTTGGTGTGTGTGTGTAAAGTTTACTATTACTTCATGCATCTGCGGCATAAAGTAAAAGAGAAGATGCTACAACCCTTCATTTGATTTGTTTCTAACAGTTTTTGGACGCACACATTATAATTTTAGGGAGATATTGAACAATCTGATCTTTCCTTTTATAGACATTTTAGATCTTTTAATGCTTTGAGAGTAAAATAAACTACCTTTAGATTTTCTTACACAGACATTTAGTACATACATTTATTGCATTATAAATGAATATCCGTAGTTTCACTGAAAGCAATCATTTTGGAATCACTTTCCTTTGCACCCTTCTTATGATATTTCATTTTTCTCTTTTCAGATATAGGTAGGATTCTTAAGAAAGGAGAAGACAAACATAAATATGAACTCAACATTAGGCAGCATGAATAGTCAACTAAATTTTGAGTTGAACAGATCTCAATCTTTGAATTTCACCCTAGCCAATGAGGTAAAATCATTATCTTTTATGCCAAACTGTTAGTCCTTTTATGATAATTAATTGAAGAATGATCTTGATTTCGCTTCATATATAAATTATGATGATTACAGGATGATCTGGCTGAATGGTGTATAGCACTCGGTTTCTTCGCTCGTTTGGTCGCTTATGTTGCAATTTTAGGTAGGTTACATTCGAACCCAGAATTGATATCTCAACTCCTAGTACTTATAACATAATATGATCTTGTACGCGTAGAATTTTGAAACTGGACCTTCACTTCTGGATAAAGTAATCAAAATTATATCATTGGAAAATGCTCTGATTACTTGCTTTTGACAATAATGTTTCAATCACGTGCAGCATTACTGGCAATAGTACTATTCATGATCATGAAGTACTTTGTGGACTCTGATAATGAAAGGACGGGTGAGGAAGCAACGGCAGCTGAGACAAACCCATTAAGGCCTGGAAAGACGATGCCATTGACATATGGAAGCTGCGAAAGGGACTTAGAGTCAGGAAATTGCAGTAGCAGTAGTGGCAATTGCAGCAGTTCATCAGAGGAATTGTATGATGGAAAGATATGCGTAATTTGCTACGATGAGGAGAGAAATTGTTTCTTTGTTCCATGTGGGCACTGTGCCACCTGCTATGACTGTGGCCAAAGGTATGTTTTATGTACAGAATTGAAAGTTCTATATTGATGGAAGGTTTTTTAGTCTTTCAGAAAGCTTAATGAGATGTACGATTGTTCATGCAGGATTTTCAATGGGGAGGGTAGGGCATGTCCAGTGTGTCGAAGAGTAATTGGCAAAGTAAGAAGACTCTTTGCCGCGTAAAATTATAATTTTTTTTTTTTCTTAAAACGAGATTTGTATTTTTGGTGAGAGTATTAATAAAAAGCCTCTGTTCGGCTGACCTGCTTGTGATGTGTTCTATTACGTGCTTCCAAGTTCGGTAAAATGCGGCTTGCTTTGAGGATTAAAAAAAATTGATGAATAATTTTGGGAACCTTTCAGTTCTGGATTCACTTAACGGAATGAACAAATTACCAAATTGGCGAATTTGTTCATTTTGTTGTGAAGAATGAAAGAGAAATGTGCAGCCATGAATTAGCTAGGATTAGGATTACATAAATTTGAATGAGTTGGATTTGTGGCCCAAGGAGAACCCAGGAAGAGCAAGCTAGGATTGTAGATTAGAAGGCCATCTTGAAAATTGGGCCTAAAGTGGAGTTGGCTGTCACTGATAATATTAATAGTTTCAGAAATAGTTTCAACAGATCAACTTAATTGAATATCACATAAAAGATCGTCTTAAAGGTAAACATGGCAAAATTTCTTTCTTCAATCCCAATTTCAAAGCTCTCAATAATGGAGAAATTCAATGTCCATTCAATTTGAGATATTCTAAAGAGAACAAATTGGTTTGTAATTTTCTAAACAGAAAGGGCCGGAAAGGTCCATGACACTCTTCATTGTTCATATTATTGGGCTACTATCATCTGATCCAGCAGATGCCATACCTCATCATTCAAAATGGTAAATGTTTAGTCAAAGTTCTCATGATTAGGGTTTCAATATAGACCAAATTTTATTTTAACTTGAGTGTGTTTGTCGCCTTGTACTTGGATACATATTTATGGTGGGACGGCCGATTCGAATTTCTAGGAGTAAAGAGATGAAATAAATACGAAAACGATCTACATGGTCAAAAGGGTATTGAATACTTCAATCTAACACGACAAGGATTTGATAAGTTACCATTAATCATCACGTATTCAAATCAATCGTATATCTTATCTAAATTAAGAAAAAATCATTTGAAAAGTGAGATCAAAGTTCTTTAATATTACACATGATTACATATGTGCATAAAATAAAATTTAAGTTATCATGGCTTCAACTTCCATAATTAAGAGAATAAATTAAACTTATTGACAGCCTGGCTACACCACATCATCAACTTGTTACAAATATAAATAATTAACAATCGCAATCATGCCGGAGAGGGATGAAGCTACATCATATTGATGGCTGAGTGAAGGTGGACCCCGATAACTTATATTGTCAACTACGGATGGGCACGTATTGGGTCATATTTGGCCGAATCAAACAACCCGTTAGATTAACAAAAATAGACAGTTGGATTCGGATAAAAATGAGTCTAACATGTTTTGGTTTAGTTGGTTCGATTTGGTGGTTTAGTTGGTTCGATTTAGATCAGGCAATCAATTTTGTTGTTTTTATCAATTAGGAGTCAGGTCTGAATCGGTTCAACTTAAATTCAGTTAAATTAATATTATATAATAAATAAAATATTTTAAATAACATATATAAAATACGATATAGCCTAACATTTTCTAAATAATAGGTTTGGATCGAATTTTAGGTTTATTGGATAAAAAACTGATACAAATCCTAACCTAATGGATCGATTCGAATAATCGTACCCAACCTTGTCAACGGAGTAGATAATGTCATGTGATTTGAAGCTCCATAGCCATGCCTGATCTTTTGAGTGACGGGTGTTCTTTGATTATTAAGTTATGACCAAGCAATAGTCTTGTTGGCCCCATCATCAACTGCTTTACTTACCTCTTGCACATACTTGAAAACGATGGCGGGATGGGGAGAGAGTAGGCAACCACCAAGCAAGCATTAGTCATTTCATTCATCACTGCTCGGAGTTTATAAATGAAATATCTTGTGAGGCTGAAAGAGAAGTAACTTCTGCTTATTTGATTTTTCTTCATTCGTATTGAAGTCTCTCACCCACTCAGAATGTTGATCATTAATTGTGTTTTCCAAACACAAATGAGTGGAAAAAGATACAATGCTTGTGCATGCCATAATTAATTTACAACCCCAATCAAGCACTCACACGTATAAGTTATTATAAACACTTGTCTTCTCTATAAAATTACAGTGGTCCAATAGGCTATCGAATGAACAATTGTTCAAATTGTTTAAAATATATAATTTAAGAGCACATGTTAAAAAGAAGTAAGTTTAATGGGGTTGGTTTATTGTCATGGATTCCCTTTCTCGTGTATGATGAATATCTGCCATCTTCTCTGCAAGCTTCCCCAGCTCCAAGTGACAACAGTCGTTACAATTTTCTATCAAAGTGCTGCAGACCACAACGTGGGAGCTGCATCCTATCCTATGCTTTCCCTAGCATGTGAATCATCTTCTCTTTTGGAAATTTTAAATGCATGGTGTATGGCAACACTTCTGTACAACTTCACATCGTACGACATGCGTTGTAAATTTAAAAGACAAAACCCTCTTTTGTTTTGTTGCTTGTAATGTCGACATAACGACTACCGAACCAAAAATATTTGAAATCTAGTCTGCTTTATTCTCTTCTCTCGAGATCAAACAAGTTGCTTACAGCCATTCTTTTTCGGGTTCCAATCAAAACCCACCGTTCTTTTTCACCATGAAATGGAACGCAGGATCATTGCTTTCCGTGCTTTACGAACCTCCTTAAATATCTTAATTTACTTCCAATGTAATAAATACACATAATTTTTTTGAAAAATAAAAAAGAAGTCCAAATTAGATGACTGAAAATGATCCGTGTTTGACCAATCAAAAAGATTATTTTTTATTATTGATCTCTCCTGCTTCACAATTCTAGACCTATTAATCTTTAGGCTTCAGACTTATCGGTATACTGATTTTTAAAGTTTGGTAGTGAAAAAATTATGTTAATTTATATTACATATATTATAATACCTTAATTTTCAGTGTTCAATCTATTTTCAAATATCCCTTTAATTTGGATTCATTTTAATTTTTTCTATCGTTTAAATAAATCTTAAAATAGTAATTTTATACGTATAATTAATTTGATGTAATTTAATGTCACACAATCTAATAGTTATCACATCTATTTTCATACTTTGTCTTCTCTGTTATTAATTATTATCTATATAATAATATTGTTATACAATTTAAATGGGTATATAATTGGGGTTTACGGCCGCAATCGAATTGGCATAGATATTAGAACGTGATTACACGTGCAATTGTAGAGTGTGGGGGTGTACTGTAACAATTAAAATGGGTATAATTAGGGTTTGCAGGGGCAATCGAATTGGGATAGATATTAGAGCGTGATTACACGTGCAATTGTAGAGTGTGGGGGTGGGCTTAGACAGTTTCAAAGAAAATAGGGAGGAGAGTTTTTGGACTCCGCTTTGTGGCCAAAGCCACAGAGCGCAACACAGTGGCCCCGTGCAGCCACGAGCCGTCCACGACAATAACGTCCGCTCGGTCGTTGTCCCCACACATATGGCAGCAACTAACTCGTCCTTCCTCGCGCTTTCCTCTTACCTTATCAGTAACCCACCAGTCGAAAATGCTATTATTCCTAGTTGATTCCACGTCGTTTTGCCACGTCGAGTCTTGTAGCACGCAAACAAATTAACTTGATCCGAGAAATGATAAGGTTTCGTTTTCACTTCTTGTTTCGTGGGGTCAGTCAGCTGCCGAATCAATTTTACCCTAAAAAGTCTCGTAATGAACAAGGTTACAAAAGTGTGGTAATAATCAACTCTGAGTGAGTGAGACGACCGTTGAAGTTAAAGTTATGGAGGCTACGGTGACAGGGTTTTGGTTTATATTATTGATTGATCTCGCTTGATGTGTTCAACTCGGAGTGTACAACTTATGAATCAACTTGACCAAATAAAATTGCTGTCGCATGTAATTCACCAATCAAAATCAGCACGATCATGTCATTTTTCTTTTTCAGATTTGTACACATCAAGTGGATGATTAGAAATTCATATTTATCTAAATTGTTCAAAATTTATGGAAAATAATCTTAAATTACGTATTCATAAAATTTAATTAAAGCAATTTGTCAAATATTTATGATAAACTTTAGAACTACCAAGATGGAAAATTATTTATAAACAATCCCGAAACTTGATTATGTTTCCCAAATTATTTTGTTATTTCAAATTTCATATTAAAATAAGACATAAATAAACAAAATATAGAATTACGAATTTGCCACAGGCCATAACTGAGAAATGACGGAGGTAGAGTGGCGGCTGGCATTTTGGGTGGGGGCAGCTGCAAAACATTAAAGAGCGTGAGCATGCGGCTGCGGGATTCACCTAATTTTCACTTGACAAAAATAACCTTAATCATGATCACGGAAACATTCTTGGATTTCACACGTGTCATGCTCTAGCACGAGTTTCGGAACTTGAACAACATATAATAAAATTGAAGAAAAAGGATATAAGAAGTGGACCGGAGCCAACCGCCGAGAGCAGTTTTCAGTGTCATGTTGTTGCTTTACTTCAACGATAAATAAAGTCTTGCAAGGCTGATAAAGTCACAACTGGAAGCACAGTAAACCAAACACTTCCACAACAAGACCACTAAAGCTTTTCTTCATTAGATAGAATCGAATCTCCCGCACACGATCATGCCACATCAGCGAGAGGAACAGCAACAACCGTTCTTAGCGGAGGACGAAGAAGAGAGAGCTTATGACTCCACCGAGAAGGTTGCAATCATCGGGATCGACGACTCCGACCTCGACGATTTGGCCACTGCTCCGCCGTTTTCATGGAAGAAGCTGTGGCTTTTCACCGGTCCCGGCTTCTTGATGAGCATCGCGTTTCTCGATCCTGGAAATTTGGAAGGGGATCTTCAGGCCGGCGCGATTGCCGGCTACTCGTTGCTGTGGCTGCTCATGTGGGCGACGGCTATGGGGCTATTGGTTCAGTTGCTGGCGGCTCGGCTCGGCGTGGCGACTGGAAGACACTTGGCTGAGCTCTGTCGTGAGGAGTACCCCACGTGGGCCCGTCTGGTGCTGTGGGTCATGGCTGAGTTGGCGCTTATCGGGGCGGATATTCAAGAGGTTATCGGGAGTGCAATTGCGATTAAGATTTTAAGTAACGGCGTTTTGCCTCTCTGGTCTGGCGTTGTAATTACTGCTCTTGATTGGTAAAATTTTATTCCTTTTCATGATTTTTTTTTTTGACGTTAAAGCTCCAATTTTTGGATATTTTATTCCTTTTCTAGCATTTTGATTATGGAAAATTTAGTTATACTGGCTTGATTGTTTGTTTTATTTATTGTTCTGTTACAGTTTTATTTTTCTCTTTCTTGAGAATTATGGCGTGAGAAAATTGGAAGCTGTTTTCGCTGTGCTTATTGGAACAATGGCACTCTCGTTTGCTTGGATGTTTGGTGATGCGAAGCCTAGTGGCACTGAGCTTCTTATTGGTATTGGAGCTCTCATTTGCTAAAATGAAATTTGTGTTACTTTTATATTTGTGTTAATTTTGGGAATCTTCATGCTTAATTTCATCTAAAACACAGTTAAATTGGTAATCTTTTGCAGGCATTTTGGTTCCGAAACTTAGTTCAAAAACCATACAGCAGGCAGTTGGAGTTGTGGGTTGCATCATCATGCCTCACAATGTGTTCTTGCACTCTGCTCTCGTACAGTCAAGAGAGGTCGATCATAGAAAGAAAGGCCGGGTCCAAGAAGCTCTCAGATACTATTCCATTGAGTCTACTCTTGCCCTTGTACTTTCTTTCATAATCAATCTATTTGTTACAACTGTTTTTGCAAAGGGATTTTATGGTACAGAACTGGCCAATAGTATCGGCCTCGTAAATGCAGGGGAGTACCTTCAAGAGAAATATGGAGGTGGGTTTTTCCCAATCTTATATATCTGGGGTATTGGTTTATTAGCAGCTGGACAGAGTAGCACTATTACTGGCACGTACGCTGGTCAGTTTATCATGGGTGGTTTCCTGAATTTGAGGCTGAAAAAATGGCTGAGGGCATTGATAACACGAAGCTGTGCAATAGTCCCAACCATGATTGTGGCTCTTGTTTTTGATACCAGTGAAGATACATTAGATGTTCTAAACGAATGGCTAAATGTGCTGCAGTCAATTCAAATCCCTTTTGCTCTAATCCCACTTTTATGTTTAGTGTCCAAGGAGCGTATCATGGGCAGTTTCAAAATTGGCCCCATTCTACAGGTATGTTTTTAATTGCTCTGTTCTGCATCTTGCTCATGAATCACAAAATGACAGTGTAGGCTGATGTTAATTCATTGTAACATTTTGTCAAATTTCATTTTTAGCTTTTGGAAAGTTCTACTAATGGTTGTATCGTGAGTTATTTTGCTCTTGGATTTTCCAATGTTTTCTCTGGTCAAGATGGATTAGTTGAAAGCATCAAATTATTCTACATTAAGTTTATATTCTAAGTGCATTTTAAAGAATTTACACAGTTTTGTTGAGGTAATGCACCTTTAGCTATGATTAGATTGGTAGTATCACCGTTGACATCAATCACTGTTTTCCTAGTATTATATTCGTTAATGTGAGGACTTGTGAAGATTTGTGCTTTATATTTGTGACCAAAAGTTAATAATGATCTTATTTAGAAACTATTACATGTTATTTATCTGGTTCATAATATTGCTCATATTCTCACTGTTGACTTAATAAAAACGATTCAAAACCTAGGTGCCCATCTTAGTAATTTTTGGCTAGTGCTTAGTGTCACCGAGTGACATGTTATGTAATCTGCTTCTGTCTACTCATGTTGCTGCTAATGATGTAGCCATTTTTGTTAAGGCTGTGAAAACATGTTTGTTTTTTTTATTACATCAAATGGATGCATATCTTTCAAAAGTTCTTACAGGAAACAGTGGTTTATGGTTTAGTCCTTCATGTTTCATAGATATATGCTTTATTAAAAGGGATGGCAAATTCCGTTTCCTTATGTTATCACTATCTACATTTTATAGGGAGCTTTACCTTGATGTTGTAAATGAGTCCTTATTTTCTATACGAATATGTGTAATTGTGAACCTGATGATTCTCAGATTCTCAACTAAGAAACTGATTAACATTTGTAATATCTTTCATTTATTTGCTATTTCAAGCTTTTCATATTATCAATTCCTTAAGAGTAGAGAATAAATTCTATGGTGATGACTGCTATGGTTATATCCCTAGTTGAAGGTAAAAATATTAACATTTGTTGAATCAAAGGTTGATTTGCTTCTTTTCTTGTCTATCTTAATTGAAGGGTCAGATCAAGGATACTTTTATATCTCTTTAGAATGAAAATGATGGATAAACTTCTAACATTTCTACTTCATGTAATAGATTAGAATCACATATTTCTTGTATGTGACCTTTGTTTTGTTTGCCTAGCAAATAAGCATATATACAATCATCCATTAATGGTTTTCTTTTTCCTCAACAGATGGTTTCGTGGCTTGTGGCTGCCCTGGTGATAGTCATCAATGGCTACCTTTTGCTCGACTTTTTCTCCTCTGAAGTGACTAGCATCATGTTTACTACTGTAGTATGTGCTTTTACTGGTGCATATGTGGCTTTTATAGTTTACCTCGTTTCCCGGGGCATTACGTTCTGTTCTTGGTTTACTCAAGCCAAACAGATACAGGGAACCGAGTAATTAATCTATAATGCCCATGCCCATCGCAGGAGGTTTGAACTATGCAGTATTTCTAACTTGCAATTTGTGGGAGATACAAAAAAAATGCTTTTCCATATAATTATATGCTCCATAGGCATGCATAGAGATTGAAGTCTTATGCATACTTTTTGGCTATGGGCTAGCTGTGGACAAAGTTGAAGTTAATAGCTACTTTGTCTTGGAGGAGTAGAGTAGTTGTTCCTGTATGATACAATTCTCTTCGTTATATCTGTTGTATACAGTGACAGAAGCAATCTAAACATGCTCTTACTTAAGTTCCATAAAGATGTACTTGTGATACTCCTAACTAGGATTGGTAGTCAAGCGCCAACTGTTGACATACATGTAGCAGGGTTAACTTATCAATGTATTATGCCAATTACTATTTTACAATGTTTTATTGATTGTGAAATCTTTTGCCCTTTTTGCATCTCTTAATCTTGCCGCTTTAGATGTGTAAAGTCTTCTGCAGATGTTACTTGTGATAAGAGTAAGAAAGTGAACAGTATTATGGATGGCAGCATTGTTTTGTCATCAAAAGTTAAAATCTGATATCAACAGCCTGATTGGTGCGCTTCCCAACTGAAAGCCACGAAGTAAATGACTGCTTTCATGTGGGTAGTTTTGAATCAAAGTACAACTCTAAGTGAATATAGGATTTCATTTTCCTGGTAGAGTAAGTGGAGTTCTACTTGGAGTAATAAAATTCTTTTATTTATATAGTCTATTTCTTCGATTTTCCTTTTCATATTTCGTTTTAAGCTAATAAAACTAATAAATTAATGGTTGATATAAATTATAGATCATACATGGCTGAACCTGTGTAAATAGAATATCTTTTTTTTTAAGATTTCATTAAATATACTTTTCCTTTTCAAAGTTTAAGAAATATACCCCAAAAAAAAAACCAAAAGATTTTCTATTTTATCCCTTGATTTCGTTTTTAATACCATAAGTATTTGATAATAATGAAAAAAGAAATTGTTATTTTATTAAATTTTAGAGGTAAAATTACTCTAAAACCTCTACAGGTTTTTTAATGAAAAATTAACGACTCCATGTACTTTAGAAAATTCTATTTACCTTTCCTACCATTAATATTTAAAACACTCATCTGAATTTGTTTTATTATTATTATTGACCTTTTTATATGAAATTAAAATGTCAAATAATAATAATATTTGGGGATAATTCTACTAACCTCCCACAAAAAATCAATGATCTCTCGTGTGATTTTGAAAATTTTGTTGGCCTCCTTTATTATTATTATTTAACCGTTTAATTTAACAGAAAAAACATCGAAATTTGATCAATTTACATTACATCACTATCAATTGATATAAAAATCTTAATAAATATATGAAATTATTGACAATAAGGAACGTCAGTAAAATTCAGTAGAGGTCATTGATTTTTCATTGAAGGTGAAATCAATGAAACAGACGTAAATAGTCATTTTGGGCTAGGCCCGGTAACGCCCATCGACAGCAGAACCTCCGATTACGATAATAGAACGTCCAATCAGCACAAGTACTATATAAACTAAAGCCCCTGAATTTGGGCGTTAGGGTTCATGCTCTGTCCAACAACTGCAAGACGACAAGCCTCACTGACACCTTGCAACGCAAATTTTTTTCGTTTGTTAAACAAACAATTAATTAATTAAAATTAATAATTAATTTTATCGCCTTCATCTCCTTATCTTCCAATAATTTCGATTCTTCCCCGCCACAACCTCTGTAAAGTTCACTTGTCTAAGGTACGCTAACGCTATCTGTATATCCTTTTATTTATTATTATCTTGTTCATATTTGTAAGATACACTTGAGATAAATGATCAAATTAATTAAGTGTTAAAATTTAATTCTACAGCAGATTCTGATTTTTGTTCCATACAACGAGCCAAACTTTAATCGAACGTCTGAGAAAAGAGTTACCAACAGTTAAAGAAATTGTGGACGTTGATTGCAGACAATTTAGATAAATAGCATTGATCTCAGGGGCACTATAAATAAACTTCAGACTACCATTGTCTTTCCGGGTGAACAAACTCTATCGTCAATAAACAGCATCAATCAATCTGGGTCTTCATTTTTCTTTCAGGACAGACACATAACCGAATCCACCTTCAGGTGCCATTTCTTCGTTGTCTCTCTCTTTCTTCCTTTTTATTTCAATTTGATCTGTCTAGGGTTTCTTTCTTATTTGTTTTCACAGCTTTAGATTATGAGACTTTCTGTTTTGTGATGGAAATTTTGATGCACGTGATTCATTTGCTTATTTATTTTGTTCCGAAATTGATTGTAACTCTTTGAAGAATTGATGAGTGTCTGAGCTGCAAGTTTGCTTTCTTTTGAAGTTATCAATTGTGGAATGAGATACGTATTTCAGTTGGATCTAAATTTATTATGTCGTTTTATGCTTTGTGAGGTAGTTTATGTTTTGGTTGATGATTTTCAATTCACTGTTTGCCGGATTTTCCTAGTGGGAAACTTGGTTTTGGTATTAATTGGAAAGTTGGGAATTTGGATGAGCAGCTTTGGAAATTTCGTACAAGTATTTTTACGTTGTTTGCTCTGATTTGATGCAGTAGAGAGTGTAACAGAAAATGATAAGTTGCAGAGGGAAGATTGGGTACATTTTGTAGTGATTAAAGCTAGTGAATATTTGAAAATTTTTTGGTTGTGTTTTGGTTCATTTTAAACATAATTGTACCTGTAGATGAAGAAATGGAAAGCTAAAAATAAGTCAGTGCAGCTGCTCACCAAATTTCTAGATCCTTTAGCTGGACTGAGATGCAAGATTCTAGGAAGTACTGAAGCTTTTTAATGATAAGTCACAAATTAATTGTCTTAACCAACACATTTTTGCACTTCCCAACTGAAAGCCATGGCTACTTTCTTATGGGCAGTTTTGAATCAAATTGCAACTCTAGTGAATATAAGATTTCATTTTCCTGGTAGAGTAACTAGTGCTCTACTTTGAGCAATAAAGCACTTTTATTGATGTAGCCTATTTCTTCGATTTTCCTTTTCATATTTTGTTTTAAGCTAACAAAGCTAGTAAATTAATGGTTGATATAATACACTGTTGAACTTGTGTAAATAACATTATCTTTTTAAGATTTCATTAAATATGCTTTTCCTCTTCAAAGTTTTAGAAATTTAAGGGAAAAAAAACCAAATATTTTCTATTTTAGTTTTTAATACGGTACATATTTGATAATAGTATAAAAGAAATTATTATTTTATTAAATTTTACAGGTAAAATAACTCTAAAATCTTTACTAATTTTTAATGAAAAATTACCAACTCCATGTAATTTTGAAAATTTTGTTTACCTATCCTTTAATATTTAAAACAAAAAATAATAAAATTTTAAAATTAATAATTAATTTGTCGTCTTCATTTCCTTATCTTCCAATAATTTCGATTCTTCCCCACCACAACCTCTGTAAATTTCACTTGTCAATGTATGCTAACGCTATCTGTATATCCTTATATTTATTATTATTTTGTTCATATTTGTCATTGCCTCTCTACTTTTAGGGTTTATACGTTTTATTGCATTCAAGTGGCAATGGTAGTTTTGTGGAAATGTTCAGGCTGGTTTAGATAGATTATTTTTCTTTATTTATTTTATGATTGGTTTATGTCCAGAAAATGTTGTGAGCAGTTTACCCATAAAAATGGTTTGAGGTTCATTTTGAGTCACTATCTAATTCCAAGTACGAATAGAGGCTGGAGAGCACTTTATTTTGTTGAGTATAACTTTTACAACAATAAAACTATATATACAGCCATGTCATACAACATAAACATTCAACTTAACGTGTCATAGTCTTATTGGTTACTTTAAAATTTAATTTATTTATTTTTCATTTCTACTCACGAGATGATAATATGTCATCTTAGGTTGAATGGAGTGGTTGTATTTGTAGAATCACTCATTCTACACAGTGTGATTCTTGTTTCTTGTTTGTTTTGTGTTGATAGAGAGGTCGTTGAAATATAGTATATCTTGTTGCTTATGATTTTTTTCACACTTCAATTAATTGTGTAGAATTGCCGTTGAAGGATTGGAACTTTGCGTGCTATGGGTAAAACAGATCAAGTTTTGGTAAACAATACTTCATCTTCTATGATAGAACAGCTTGGCAAGGCTTTTCTTGAATTTGAAGCTCGCAAGGATGCATCTGACCACAAGGTTCAGTGGAAAGAGATCGAGGAGCACTTCCGCAACTTTGAGATGATGTTGAAGAGAAAATCTGAAGAGCTAGAATCTAAGGAGAAGGAGTATGAAGAGAAAGAAGCTGAAACTCGTGCGATGCTTGCTGAAAGAGAAGCAGTTGTTGCTGCTAAAGAGCAAGACTTCATAGATCGATTGCAGGAGCTTAAAGATGCTGCTATTGCTGCCATTGCAGATGCACGTGCAAATTACCAACCAACATCTTTAGAGCCTGTGGATGGTGGGGACAATCAAGACAGTAAGGTAAGCAGCTCTCTTGGTGACACAAATTCCCCAGAGGACTTTCCTCATGAGATTGGTGAAAATGCTAAAGGCGTGGATGTTAAGCCACGTCCAGAGCTAACGCAATTTTGCGAGCAGATGGATGCAAAAGGACTTCTGAATTTTACCTTGGAGAATCAAAAAAATCTATATGCCATACGTGAGGAACTTTCTGTTGCACTAGAAAGTGCAACAGAACCTGCCCGCTTGGTGCTAGATTTATTGGA
This sequence comes from Bursera cuneata, assembly GCA_026212285.1. Classification (NCBI taxonomy): domain Eukaryota; kingdom Viridiplantae; phylum Streptophyta; class Magnoliopsida; order Sapindales; family Burseraceae; genus Bursera; species Bursera cuneata. The sequence goes on from JANLJB010003489.1 coordinate 62,028, forward strand.
GGGGTTTTACCCTCCTGATGAAATTGACCAACCATTGGATAAGAGGGATGCTGCCCTTCAGGGCATGCGCAAATCCTGTATCATGTTTATAGAAGCCATGGCTGCCTTATTGGCAAGAATTGACCCAGGTGCTGATCACCTTCTGAACCCTGAAACCAAGCAGCAAGCCAAGGCAATTGCTGATGAGTGGAAGCCTAAGTTGGCTAGTGTAGGCTTTGATGCTGCCAATGCAAATTCATTGGAAGCAGAGGCATTCTTGCAGCTTCTTGCAACCTTTAGGATTGCTTCGGAGTTTGATGAGGAACAACTCTGCAAGCTTGTTCTTGTAATTGCTCGCCGCAGGCAGACACTTAGGCTCTGCCGTTCTCTTGGGTTATCACATAAAGTGCCAGGTTGGTGTTTTTCTTATTAACTAACCTGATGCTTTTTGGAGACCGGACCTCATTCCCATGCCTTCATCACTTATAGGGTCTGGTTGTTTGTTAAATCATCCGAGAAATATGTACTGCTGCTTGGTTAGATCTATCATAATGGGAATGATACCATTATTTGATGTTAAATTTGCTGAACCTTTACTCTCTGTGCAGGACTTGTCGAGTCTTTGGTTAATGATGGGAAACAAATAGATGCTGTACATTTTATTCATGCCTTTCAGCTTACTGAAAGCTTCCCCCCTGTACCCCTGCTAAGGACATACTTGAAGGATTTAAGGAGAAACTCACAAGGAAAGGGTGGGAACTCAGGTGGTGCTACTGGTGCACAGGTTTGTTTTTATCCTCAAACTGAATAATTGAGTAATGCTGGATTCCTCTGTAACTATACATTTATTGGGATTTTTTTTCTGTTTCTTTTTTTCTCAATACAGAATGACGCTAATGCGCAAGAACTTGCTGCTCTCAAGGCTGTAATTAGTTGTGTTGAAGAGTACAAGCTTGAAGCTGACTATCCGCTTGATCCACTTCAGAAAAGGGTTGCTCAGCTGGAGAGGTCTAAATCTGATAAGAAGAGAGGTGGAGATTTTGGTAAACATCAACAATCCAAGAAGCAAAGAGCTAATGGAGGATATCGCGGATTCCGAGCTCATGGTGGCAACGCTGCTGCTGGTAGGCAGGCTCCACCTATTTTCCCTGAAAGGGCAACATTCGGAGGAATGCCGGAGAGGTATCCTCAGGCTGTTCCACACCCTTATGAGTATCAAGTTCCTGGCCAGCCCGTATATGCCCAGCAAGCAAATGATCAAAGATTATACTTGTATCCCCAGGATGATAGGGTTACTGCAACCACATACAATGCAGCTCCAGCTAATTATGGTGGTTATATGGGTAGTGGATTGCAGCCTCCACACCAGCCGTATATGTAGTTCTCAGTATGCAAATTTTGTAGGAAAGTATAGTTGGATACGCAGGATTAACTTCTTTTCCCGTTGTGCTAGTTTTTAGTAATTTTATTTTTTGTTTAGCTACCTTTTCACTTGAGGCTTCTATTATCCAATGCCTTGAAATTAGAGTATTGCAAGATTCAGCCTTCTTTGTTATTTGTTGATTGTAGGTTCTGTCAAACATTTAAGATTCCTCTAATTGTATTGGGATATTTATTTGAGTCCCTTCAAGATTTGGTTAAAATGGGAACATCTCACTGAGTCGAAAATTAATATTTACGCTCTAAAACTTTGTTGTTAGGCAATGAATGACTAATATAATATTGATTTTGCCCTCATTATCCAATTAAAAATTATTAAATAAATTATCTTAAACATTTTATCTATTATTAGGAATTTAAAACAAAAGAGAAAAGGCAGGGAAAAAGATAAAACTATGATTATACACATTTGTCTACAACTTTAACAAAATAATGCTTTATTTAAATAAATGTACATTTGAATATAATATAATCTATTATTTAATATCTTATAATTAAATAATTAAATTATAAATATTTAAATATTAATTTTATGATAGATTTATATAATTAAACATATTCAGACTATTTTAGATATCAAATAAATAATTAAAAAAAAAAAACACCCACTTTGATTGTGGACTACTAAAATTTTGGATTGTTGTTAGTTCCCCGATCACTGTGATATTTGATTATTTTTTATCAAAATTTTCAGGGGGAAGACGAAATATTCCCTTTTTCCTTGTAGTTAGTCTCTAATGCCATGCTCTGGATATGTAGGTAGAAACCATTAGCAATATGAATTATGATGAAAGAAACCTAAAAAAGCTAAGGATATGTAATCTACTTTAGAAACTAAATTAATACGATCTTTTGCATGGATAAGGAAGGTAATTAAAAAAGAAAGAAGATATATTTCTTAGTTCTCAAATTGGTATCGAGCAAGGGATTGAGATTGATGAACAAAATGTTAAACTTGGGCAGGCTTAAGGACAAAAGATTGGGAAAACTGGACTGTAAGAATTGGACCTAGATAAGGTTGTTCCAAGCTTGGTTTGGAATCGACCAAAGCCTAGGCTTTTAAGAAGATGCAACCGAAGTTAATTACAAATACTATTGAAATTTAATGGTATGTGTGACTACAATTTTTTTTTTTGCTTATTTACTTTCTTTCACCCTCTTTTCAATATGTGTAATATCAAATTCAAAGGGTATGGTCCTATAAAAAATTAAAATTGTAAGCAGCAGATTCTGATTTTTGTTCCATATAACGAGCCAAACTTATCGAACGTCTGAGAAAGGAGTTAGCAACAGTTAAAGAAATCGTGAACGTTGATGGCAAACAATTTAGATAAACAGCATCGATCTCAGGGGCACCATAAATCGTGGTGTTTCCCTCGTGAACAAACTCTCTCGTCAATAAACAGCATAAATCAATCTGGGTCTTCAGTTTTCTGTCAGGACAGACACATAACTGAGTCCACCTTCAGGTGCCGTTTCTTCTTTCTCTCTCCCTTTCTTCCTTTTGTTTCCATTTGATCTGTCTAGGGTTTCTTTCTTCGTTTTCACAACTTTAGATTATGTGACTTTCTGTTTCGTAAAGGCGATTGTGATGCACGTGATTCATTTATTTATTCTTTGAAGAATTGATGACTGACTGAGCTGAAAGTTTGCTTTCTTTGAAGTTATCAATTGGGGAATGCTATACGGATTTCAGTTGGATCTAGATACAAAAATTTTGTAATATCTTAATTATTTTACCCATTTCACACCTCTAGGTCTCATCAACACCAGTTCATGAACTCTGTCTTCTTCCTTTAATGGACAACGCGAATTCCAATAATACCCTTGAGGCGAGTGACCGTATCAAGCTCAACGTCGGTGGTAAGCTCTTCGAAACAACCTTATCAACGATCCAATCCGGAGGGCCGGATTCACTTTTGTATGCTCTAACAAACCGCTCGACACACGACTCGAACCCTATCTTTATTGACCGTGACCCGGATATCTTCTCCGTTCTTCTGTCTCTTCTCCGATCGAATCGTCTGCCCTCAACTGCCCGACGATTTTCTAAACAAGAACTCGCTGATGAGGCCCTCTACTACGGCATTGAGTCACAACTAAAATCAGCCTTGTCTGCACCATTGTTTCAAGGCATTGATGCTGCCTTCATTTCCACTGTCCGCCCTGCCGCCGATGCTCTCGCCTCCGCCTTTACAGCGGTAGCCGATGATGGATCTCTTTGGATCGCCCATGGAGGTCAGATCTCTGTTTACGATTGGAACCTGTCCCACTCTGGTACCATACGCACACACCTAGAAGACATCAACTCAATACGCCGCGTTTGGCCAGACATCGCTGCTGTCGGTTCCGATTCCACATCCGGTATTCACTTCTATGACATATCGAGCGCTCGCCATGTGGCCTCTACTCACTGGACGGACAAGACTGATCCAAGAATCTACAAAGCACGAGTCACTGCCATCTCCGACTCACCGACCTCCGTCTTGGCTTCGGTCGTGTGCCCACACAAAGAGAATTGTGTCCTCTTAATCGATAAATCAACGCTCCAAGTTTCATCAGAGTTGGGTAGACAATCAGGTGCCTCCTCAAAAACCATGGTGGCTGGAAAACTGACGTGGATCCCAACCACCGGCTTGATAGTAGGAAGCGCCGTCACCAGTGGGGCGTTCGGTTATTCAGGATACATAAGGATGTGGGACCCACGGTCGGGAGATGTGATATGGGAAACGAACGAGCCAGGTTCGGGTCGAAGCAGTAGGTTCGGAGACTCATTCGCTGATGTGGACGTGGATGTCGAAGAGTTGACTTTATTCAAAATATGTTCCAAGTCAGGTGACTTAGCGATGGCAGATTTGCGTAATTTAGGAGATGATCCATGGGTTTATATGAAAGACAAGAATCACAGTATGAGATACATTACTGATGGTGGAAATAGCTTGATACATTGTTACAGAAATCAAGTGTTTGTGGGGAGAGATGGAGGGTTAGAGGTTTGGTCAAAAGTTAAAGAGAAGGAGAGTGGGATTAGTGAAGGACTGTATAGAAGAAACTTCATGGACAAAGTGGAGGACTCAGAGAGAGGATTAATAAACAGAATAGAAGGTGGTGGGAATAGATTGTTTGTTAGCAGACAAGACGTTGAGGGTATCGAAGTGTGGGAGAGTTCATATATTTCTGAAATTGTTACTGTGCAGTGATGGGGGTACCCTTTTGTTTTTTTTATCTTGATGTTTGAATTGGGTCTCAAAGAGCTCTTTGCATCGTCTGTTCAAGGTAATGATATTCATTTCGAACCGAAGAATGTATAAAGGTTTCATTTTTCTTTCTGCAACTGGTAGATAGATGAAGTCAGCAGCCCATTATTTGCTCTATTCCATTTCTTATTTTCTTCTATGCTTTTCAAGAATGGGCTATTAGCTCCAACTGTTGTGCTTTGCTTTCTTATTCTTTAGATGAGTAGAAGGGAAATATTAGACGGGAATTTGATTGAATACTTGTATGCAACGTGATGAAAACCCCAGTAGAAAAATAAGTTGCTCTGAAATTGTTCTGTGCTTTCTGCTATTCTGTTGTCAGCCTTAGGCTGTAGCCAGTGATACGTTGTAGATATCAGGGACGATGACTAATAGATTGCGTTTTGGAAGGAAAACTCTATCACAACCCCCGTGGAGCATATGGGTTTGTGATTTCAATCTTACTCACTAAACCTAAACTAAAAATTACTGCTTCAATAATGATCATTGACCTGCATTTCCCAGGAGAGTCTAGACATTCTTGATCTCTTTCCCTCCAAAGTCTTTTATCTTATCACTCCAGTCCACCATCCAAAACACAAAAGTCTCCAAATGCATTAAAGTAATTTACCGTTTCTTATCAATTCAGTAATTCTTTTTATTATTAGTTTAGAAAAAATAAGTGATTATTAAATAAAGTAAAAATTAAATTAAAATATTTAAAATACTTTATTTGAAATAAGTAGGGGTTTGTTTAATAATTTGTTAGACTTGAGAGGTTGGACGGGAATTATTTAAGATCAATTTAGTTTTACCTAAATTTCCTAATTGAATTGCACTCGGAACAAAACCGAGCACTAACCCTCATTTTTTATTAAATTAATCGATCAACTTGCTATAAACTTCTGACATAATTAAATTTATTATTGGGGTATTTACTCTCAACCATCTATTAAATTTTTTGGTAAATTTTAGCATCCTATTGAATATTAAATTAACATTAATCACCCCACTAAATTTTAAATTAACACTAACCCTCCTTAATACTATAGCACCGTAAAAAGAGATATCATAAAAACCTTTTTGATATATCCAAAATAACAAACATATCTTTTGATTATAAAATAATATAAAGATTTTATTTTTTTAATCCTCTTAAATTAATTAATATTATAGGCATTCTCGATATTATTTTTTGTTAAAATAATATAAAATATTTAAAAATTCATAAAAATTTATAAAAAATAATAAAGATATATTTTATATACTAAATAACTTTTATAAATTTTAAAAATTTACTAAATAATAACAAAATAATTTTACTTACTAAAATTATTTAGTTTTTATTAAATTACTTATTAAAATTTACTTGATTAATTTATAATTATTTAATAAATGAATATATTTTAATTACTAAATATATTTTATTTACCAAATAATATTTATAAATTTAAAAAAATTATTAAATAATATTAATAAAATAAGTAAGTAAATACCTTATTTTATAACGGTTGGTGTCAACATTTAATACAAAAACTAGTTATCAAATCGATGGTTAATTTTCATTAAATAAATAAAATATTATTTAGTTTATGAAATATATTATTATTATTTAGTAAAATTTTATTAATTTTTAAATATTTTATATTATTTAAATAAATAAAATATCGAGAATATTCTTATAATATTAATTAGTTTCAAAATATTATAAAAAATGAAGTTTTTATATTATTTTATAATTAAGGGATGAGTTTGTTATTTCGGATATATCAAAATGGTGATTATGATATTTATCATGAGTTTTACTATAGTACCATTAAAAATAACTAACGGTATTACAATATTAGGGGGTTTATGTTAGTTTTAATTCATTGGGATATTAGATCTGTACAAAATTTAGTGGGGGTTGAGAGTTAATATCCCCTTTATTATTATCAGAATGTGATGACCGCACTCAAGTGAAGGGAGGTGAGTGTTAGTTTACAAATGCCGTTGATCTCATGAACCTATAGGCCCATAGATCATAGATGTCAGTTACAGCGTCTTTGTCGTTTGGTTGGTAGGTCCCTATAGTAGGTAATCAGCCATATGGCACGGATGACGTTCTCATTAAGAAAAGAAGGAACGACATCGTTTCCACTGTTTTATTCGTAAAAAGAACACAAAATTCTTCTAAACCGCCGTCGTTTCTACTTTCTATCATCGATCCACTTACGAAATCTGAAAAAATATCCATAGTACACGTAAGGTTAATTAAAATCAATTTGGTGACAGAAAGTTGCTTGTGTTTAATTCACTCATTCATACCCCCTCAGTTCCCTCCTTCATTCCCTCTGTCGTATTCTTCAAGAAAAGAGCGAGTCGGGATAGCCCTCAGCTACCTTCACTTTCACTAACTCTCCAAGTCCTTTCTCTTCCTCTCGATCCGCACCGTTTACTCTATTCTGAATCGTTACGGCTACGAGCGCCCCACGCAAATGGGACGGCCACGTGCTCACCTCCTCCTCACCGCCATTGTCGTGTTCCTACACCTCATAAAATCGCATCCCGCCACCCTCATCCACGGCGGTAGCCATCGCGCCATGGTGTTGCCGCTCTACCTGTCGCCACTGAATGTCTCCAAAAGCTTTTCGAATTCTCGTCGCCACCTCCAGAGATCCAGCCCCAGTCCCCATCCCAATGCTCGCATGCGACTCTACGACGATCTCCTACTCAACGGGTATGCATTTCATTTTTCATTTTTTTTTCTGCTTGTTTTGGTTCTGATCTCTTGTTTCGAAGCGACGTCGTCGTCAAATTGATGTGATTTTTTTGTTGAAAGGTATTACACAACTCGGCTCTGGATCGGCACTCCACCTCAGCGATTCGCGCTAATCGTTGATACGGGGAGTACTGTCACCTATGTACCGTGCGCCACATGTGAGCAATGTGGCAGACATCAGGTCATTGTCGAATTTGATTCTCATTTTTTTTTCCTGCTAGTATTTGATGTTTGGAAAATGAGCATGTGAAGACAAAATGAGGTTCCTAGAGGACTGTTCTTGTTGTACTTTTTTATTTCTATTTTTGTTAATGATACCTTGTTTCACTAAATGCTGTAAATTATGGCGTTGAATGAAGTTAAGGTATGAATGGCCCTATATGAAAGAACATTGTGTCACGTGAGTGGAGAATAAGCTAATGTTTTGTTTTCACCAGGATCCGAAATTCCAGCCTGACTTATCGAGTACCTACCAACGCGTAAAATGCAATTTGGACTGTAACTGTGACAATGAAAGGGTACAATGTGTGTACGAGAGACAATATGCTGAAATGAGTTCAAGTAGTGGTGTTCTTGGTGAGGATATTTTATCTTTCGGGAATGAAAGTGAACTTGTACCCCAGCGTGCTGTGTTTGGTTGTGAGAATTATGAAACTGGTGACCTTTATAGTCAGCATGCTGATGGCATAATGGGATTGGGCCGTGGTGATCTCAGTGTTGTTGACCAACTTGTTGATAAAGGTGTGATTAGTGATTCATTTGCGTTATGTTATGGTGGGATGGATATTGGTGGGGGTGCAATGGTTCTTGGTGGTATTTCTCCTCCTGCAGACATGGTTTTTACCCATTCCGACCCTGTACGCAGGTATGTTTTAGAGAAGGTTTTATCTCATAGATAAAATCAAATCTTGCACTTGCCTGACAAATACATTTGATACATCTCACACATTTACTCTAGTTTCGGGATGGCAACAGTCCCTACTACAATGTTGATTTGAAGGCATTACATGTTGCGGGGAAGCCTTTACCTCTAAACCCAAAGGTCTTTGATGGAAAACATGGAGCTGTTCTGGATAGTGGCACAACATATGCTTACCTACCAGAGGCAGCATTTCTGGCTTTTAAGCATGCAGTAAGATATGCGGTTTCTTTGCTTTCTTCATTGATTGCTTGAGTTGATATGTTGAGTGATTTCCATTTGAATTTAGAGGAGGCTGACCTGCGAACATATTCTCGCTAGACTTATTTGCTATATGTTAAATAATAATGAGGTTGATGAATGAAATATTTTGAGTTCTTCCTTGATGACTTTTTGCAAAAGGTCTTAGTTTGAGCTATATTTCCTTCAACACACATTTAATTTTTTTTCCTAGTAACAACAGTTTTTATCAGTGTTCAATTATGTGATAGCATAAGATCACTGTGATAAGTCAGAATGTAGATATGTTTGTAGTTACAATAATAGTACAGATAGCTGCACTGACTAGTTCTCTAACAATCCAACTTTTATCTTACCGCCACCAAGCTCAAACTAAGGTTTCATACTTTTTCTCTTTATTTTTCTGAGCTCTTGATCCTGAGCTAGATCAGTTATGCTTACATGGTTGCATCCTTGAGGAAGGGAATTCTCAGAGTATTTTGACTTCATACTTTATGTCCCCTTAATACTTAAGATTTATTTGCTAGTGTTTGAAAAAAAAATTCTTCTGGCTTGCTGTGGAAAACTTACTGATCTGATGTTGATGTCAGTATCATGTTGAGTTTCAGTCCTTTATTTATTTATGGAGGTGTTACTTTTTCCATGGAAAAATCGTTATAGTGCTTAAAAATTGAGATCGTTGGTGTACTTGTTGTTAAAACTTTCTGTTATTGTCTTTATTTTTTTATAGCTATCCACTTTAAAGTCTTCTGCACTTTCTCCTTTACCCTGACCATGTGCCTTTCCCTGCAGATTATGAATGAACTTCAATCCTTGAAGCAGATCCGTGGTCCTGACCCAAATTATAATGATATTTGTTTTTCTGGTGCTTCTAGGTACTTTCTGTGCCATAAAAATATTTGTATGGTAGTTGATCATATAGATTTAATGCTCTTGTCTGTTGATTAAAAGTTCGTTGATTTTTGCTTGTAGTGATGTCTCTCAACTCCCAAGTACCTTTCCAACAGTTGAGATGGTATTTAGCAATGGGCAAAAGTTATTGCTATCTCCTGAAAATTACTTATTCCGGGTAAGTAGTCTACTATGCAATTTTTTTTGAAGGAAAAGAAATCTTAATTTCAATTAACTTGTATTTGAGCCCTTTTTTTTTTTTTAATATTCAAAAAAGTTTGTTTGATGGGATTGAGGAGTTCTCCATTTTGATGGCGTTTGATATGCATTGACTGATTAAAAGCCTTCTATTTGTTCTTACACAATGTAAAGCATTCAAAGGTACGTGGTGCGTATTGCCTGGGAATTTTCCAAAATGGGAAGGATCCAACTACACTTCTAGGAGGTATTAAGCTTTACTAAACTTATTTCTTATATACTTCACTGTGTTGTACCCAGCTAACTTGTTGAGTGGCCAAACTATCTTTATTTTGTTTCATCAGTTTTAGTAATTTGTTCTGAATTGTAAAGATGTCATTGTAACAGGAATCGTCGTTCGCAATACTCTTGTTATGTATGATCGCGAACATTCAAAGATTGGCTTTTGGAAGACAAATTGCTCTGAATTATGGGAGAGACTGCAGATAACTGCTATTCCGCCAGTTCCTTCATCTTCAAGTGAAAAGAACTCAACTGCAGACTCACCTTCTAGGAAGCCACCAAATTATGTTCCTTCAGGTACAGTAAACCACAGCTAAAAAATTTGTTATCTTCTTTTACTTGATCCTTAGTATAAATAAACCTTTTTGTGCTCCATTTCCTATTGGATGTGAAGGCCTCTATTCTAATAGCTAAGATTGACATCAATTAGCTTGAAACCAAATATTAGTGCATGCATGAGATTGGGTAGATTACAAGTTTTGGGGGAGTTTTGTTCTACATAGACATGCATACGTGGCTAAGAGATTAAACTAGAGGGAGTGGTACAATGCAATAAGAAAAGGTTTGGTGAATTGGGAAATATGAAGTGAAAACGGAAAGGACATATATTCTATCCTAAATTTGGAATGCATTATCATTTTATTTTATTTTTATTTATGTCTATTTTTGTGGCAAGACAAATTTAGCTGATCAATTCTGAATTTATTCTCTAATATTCATTGCATGATTTTCAACCAGTTATAGCGTGTCTTGCCCCATGTCTGATATTTTGTAATGTCAGGATTTTTCTGTTATAGAGACTATAATGGTCTCTGATTTTTTTTTCTCATTAATGCCAATGTGCAGGGGATCTCCAAATTGGTCAAATAGTATTTGATATGTCTTTGAGTGTCAACTACTCAGATTTGGAAACCCAGATTCCTGAACTTTCTGAGTCAATTGCTGACGAATTAGATGTTGATACTTCTCAGGTTAGACAAGTTCTATAATGTAATGCTGGAAAGTTTGGCAGTGTTGGATAAAAAGTCTGCAAACTGATATTTTTATTTATGATCAAATTTCTTGTAGTGAATGCTTTTATTACTTTAGAAGGCCAGTGATTATTGCAAATGATTTCAGGTTCATCTATTGAATGTTTCATCCAAAGGAAATAGTTCTCTCATTACATGGGCCATATTCCCTTCAGGATCTGCTAACTACATCTCTAATGCCACTGCAATGGTAAATTTTATTTCTGTCCCTTAAATTTTATTTAATTTCATTTTTCTTGTGGGATGAGAGTGTCTGTGCATCAGATTAGAACTGTTTTCTTGATCATTTTTTTGGGATCTGCCAGCAGAGTATAATATCCCAGCTTGTTGAACATCGTGTGCACCTTCCTGACTCCTTTGGAAATTATAAGTTGATTCAATGGAAAGTTGAGCCTCTAGCAAAACGGTAGAGTTATTGTTTCAGTCTGTGCGATTCATTTGCTCCACTTTTAATTAACCATTACGTTTGATCTAAGTGTTTCTTGCTTCATAATTTATTTGTTTTGATACTCTCCTTTTTGGGATGCCTTCTGAGTTGATAATTCTTTAAAATACAGAAATCGTTGAATTACCTCTTGATATACTGATGTTTTGTTTTTCACAAAAATCTGAAACAAGAAAATCTGTTGTTCACCCTCCCATGAGGAATCTCTTTATCTCCATCTCCAAATTTACACACATGCCAAAAAAAAAAAAAAAAAAAAAGGAATGAAAAAGGGTATGTTACNCACACCCCAAAAAAAAAAAAAAAAAAAAAAAAAAAGGAATGAAAAAGGGTATGTTACTCTAAATTCTGGACTAGGCTTATATTTCATGCACACTTCATATATGCTGTCATGCTAGTAAGAATTGACCTGGAGATCCAATGCATGAGAATTTATATATATTCACTGTCTTGTTCTCTTTATGAAGTATTGAAGTTTCGTCTTCTGAAATGATTTAGGACATGGGGGCAACAACATTACTTGGTCGTGGTGTTAGCTATTACCATCACAGCGATTATTAGTTTGTCGGCTTTTGGAATATGGTGGTTTATTTGGAGAGGGAGACAAGAAGCAGTGAATTCATACAAACCAGTTGACGCTGCCGTGCCCGAGCAAGAGCTGCAGCCACTATAATCCATTAGGAGTTGGCTTTTGCTGGATGATGTAGAATGTTAGCATTTTTTTCTAACGAGAGCGTTGAAGTTTACAATGTTAGCTTACACAACTGATGAAGGATTTTTGTCAAATTTACAGGGTGGTCCATCTTTTCCAATATAGAGGTATAGAAAAAGTTTGTTCAATTTATTCAAATTTGTATGTGAATATTGTAACTTTATAAGTGAGTGAATCAAAATCTTGTTCACTAAAATAAAAGCCGATTTACAAACTGCTTTCTGGTGCTGCCTGTGTGATAAATTAGATTTGCTCCAATCTCTGGAATTTTATAAAATAAATAAATAAATTACAACTTGAAAGTTTCCCACTATAATTTGAATGGTTTCTCGCTTTTTCTTCCATGAAATGCTTATGGGTGGATCCAGAATCCGTGATAGATTTTTCTAGAAATGTGATTTGATTTGAATTGAGAAGTTGACATTCGTTTTCGCAAGGGTTGGGTGCTCAAGGCTGTAGCTTGTGGGAACGAAATATTCATTCACACTTTGACCAAATTCATACCTTGTCTTACTCTTTAATATCCGCCACACGGACTGCACAAATACTTTTAACAGAATATCAAGTTTCAAAGTCAACCATGTCAGTTGGAACCCACACTAACTGATTCCTTCACAATTATTCAACTTTAACCATACAATTCCCCCCTTTTCTTTTCTCTCTAAATCCCTCCACATCGAGTGATTTTTATTTAACCATGAAAAAATACATATATAAAATGATTACACATTTTGATGTTTTATATTTAGTAATCAATTTAAATCAACATAAAAAATGGGTGAAAGGCGATAATAACACTTTTTAATTTCAATAAAATCATAACTTTTTTATGGTTCAATGAAGTTTAACATTTAATGATAAATAAATTATTTTATATACCGATATAATATTTGTCGAATTTATTAAACATATAAATATAATTAGATGATGAGTTCTGCTTGTTAGTTTGACTTTGACAACTATATTTTTCAGTTTTTTATTACATATCTCAAAAGACATTTTTAATGTTTTAATGTTAGACTTGATTAAATAATAATACTTAAAAATAATAATTTTATTAATATTGAAACAGACCCAAAACTTAACCATTATTACAATTAACCCAAAAAAGATCAAACCTAACTTACGTAATCGAAATGAAACGGTCTTTTGAAAACAATGACCGAATCATTTTCTGGTCAAAAATCAATCCTAGATTTGCCGTTGTGCTTTCACGGAGGAATCTTCTGCTTACGGTGATGAGTGATGACTGATTTGCAGTACAAATTTCCTGAGTTTAAATTCTAATTCATCTCAGTCGAATATTCCCAAAAATATTGCTTTTTTTTTTTTTTAAAGTTTTGCACAATCATTACTTGACTGCCAACAAAATTTAATATCAACAAAACAGTATTCATCCTTATGCATCCCCTAGCTTGTACATTGAACGTTAGCTACAAGCACAATTTTTTATTTAATTTTGATAATTATAATCATAAAATGAACTCGTGAAAAGGAAAATCCAAGTTTTTATAATAGAAAACATGGGATAATTTCAATTTTATATTTTTCACGTCAATTTTACGGTCGATAACTTGCTTTGTCGGACTATTATTTATTATAAAAAGCATAGGCATTTACATTAAATATAGCAACGAGGCATTTGCAGAAATTCGGTAACCGGCTCTTTTGGCTGCTTCTCCCAAAAACAACCGAATTCCAGTCAATAGACATTAAACAAATGTCAGATTATTAGTAATCCAATTCAGCGAGACATTAAATATGTAATTACCAGAATGTCCATTTCTCCAATTATGCAATGCAACTATCAAATCCACCTTACCCCTCCTCCCTCCTTCAAAGGCAAAGGCAAAAGCAAAAATTTAATTTACAATAAAAAATAAAACAATAAACTCTTAACGCACAAACACAATTGAATTCAATTGAAGTCTGGGTTCTTCAGCTTTCTGTCAGAAACGTAATCAAATCCACCTTCAGGTGCCGTTTCTTCTCTCTTTCTCTCTTTCTTGCTTTCGTTTTCATTCGATCTGTCTAGGGTTTCTTTCTTGTTTGTTTTCACAGCTTTGGATTATCAGACTTTCTGTTCTGTGAAGGAAATTTTTATACGCGTGATTTATTTATTTATTTGTTTGTTTTGTTTCGAACTTCGTTGTAATTCGTCGAAGAATTGATGACTGAACTGAAAGTTTGCTTTCCTTGGAGTTATCAATTTGGAATGAGATATGGATTTCAGTTGGATCTAAAAATGTTATGCTGTTCTATGCTTTGTGAGGTAGTTTGATTTTCAATTCACTCTTTGCCGAAGTTTCCTGGTGGGAAACTTGGTTTTGTATTGACTCTTTTTTATTTTTTTTATTTTTTTATTTTTATTGATTGGAAAGTTGGGAATTTGGATGAGCAGCTTTGGAGATTTGTACAAGTCTTTTTATGCTTTTTGCTCAGATTTGATGCAGTAGAGAGTGTAACTTAAATTGATAAGTTGCGGAGGGGAGACTGGGTACTTTGCAGTGATAAAAGCTAGTGAATATTTGAAAAAATATTGATACAGGTTTGGTTCATTTTAAACATACAGGTTTGGTTCGTTTTGCGCAGAGTATTTTCTGTCTGGAGAATATCAAATTCCAAGATTGACAGTGGATTTGGCGTCTTGATAGCGTAGCTTTGCAGATTTTTCAGTGGGTGTTCAAAAGAAGTTCTTTTATTTTATGTTTAACATGTTTCTCAAAGATCAGTAACGGGAAAAAGATTGCATTGGTGCTTGAAATTGGAGGGTTAAAAGGTACACTTCATGCCCTCTTCGGGAAAATATCTAGTTATTATCTTTTATTCAGACTGGTTTGGTTTGCTATTAAAGAAATTTGTTTTTAATATTATCTTGTGGTTCAAAAGCAATGGCCGTGGTGATAAAAAGACATGAGTTTAAACTAATCAATTGAGAGATAAGAGTTGAATAGTGAATGAGGATTTTTTGTGATTGAATCGAAGTAAGTAGTCTGACTGCTTTGTTAACCCTAAAGCTTGGCGGTCGGACTTGATGTTTGCTCCCGAAAGGTCTTGAGTTTGATTCCTCGAGGCCACCTACCTGCCAAATAGCCATGAGTTTTCTGCTTCCTGGAACTGTAATATTCAGAGAGGGCCTTAGTTCAAACATGAATTCACTTAGTGAGTCTTAAATTTTTGGGTTATCAGAGAGAAAACGATCACTCTTGATGATTACTTATGTCATTTGATTATTCTAGTTTATTTTCTTTATTTCTTCTTTTTGTCTCTGAAAGAGCAATCTTTTAATAATACTAGCTTTTATAAATGCTGCTTTGAAAGGTGTTTCAATTAGATTGTTAGTGACATCTTCGTTTCCTTTTCTATTTTAATTGCAATATGTTTTACTTTCCCTTCTATGCCTCATGAAATCCTTACACTATGTTTATATCTTTTCTATTTTAATTGCAATATGTTTTACTTTCCCTCCTATGCCTCATGAAATCCTTACACTATGTTTATATCTCACTGTAATTGTCGTGCAAGCATATTATTTGGCTTTTAAATGATAATTGCTATATACACATGCATGTACACATATGAGTGGTGTGATTATAATGCATGTGAATATATTCTTATTAAGAATATTAAAGGGGGAAACTTTATATCTTTATTAACTGCAGTTTTTTAACTTTAAAGTTGATCAAAACTGAATTGTGGAATTAGGAAATGACATTGAGTGTATGTTTGTGGCATGAAACTTTTCCTTAAAATTGGAACTAAAAGTAGTTTTGTTTAGGAAATTTAGGGACTGCCATCTTTTCCAATTTCAAGGAACTAGTTTGCTGATGTTGATCACATATAAACCTTGAAACCCTAACTGGACCAGTCAGTTAGATTGACGGAAGTGTCTATAGCCTAAATTTAGGTATGACTTAACTGCATTAACCATTTTCGGTCGAATTTGTAATGTTTTGGGTCTGACAAATGGTCTGTCCTGAAAAGATCTAAGTCAAAACATATGAAAAAAATTAAGTGTTTGCTGGCAATGGAAGCCCAAAACTAGGTATTTGATTATAGATATCAGTGCTTCACCAATTTAGCAGGTCAATCACTTTGGTTTTTTAGAGTTCTAAACAGTATCTGCACATGTATATTTACATGCTTGAGGAAATAATCTACATGTTAATATTAACATAAATCTCATTTAATTGACATGGAACATTATGTTAAGAAACGTATAATGAGGGGACTAAAGGTATCAGAAAATTTGATGGGACTTAAAGGCATGCATTAGACACGTGAGAATTCTTGAGTTCTTAATTCAAAACTTTCCATGAGGTTAATGCTCTTTGGCCGCTATATCAACATATGCCAGAAGTTGAAAGGCAAAAATTCAATCTATTTGAGTTGCAGTTCCTGAGGACCATAAGAGAGGTGTTGATAACTTGAAAAGTTTCTGACAAAATTAGTAGTTAATCTGTTAATTGGGTTTAAATCTAATAAACTTCAAGTTTATTGTGATCTATCCATTGGATGCATGGTGTAATATGGAATCAATTTAGTACTGATTTGAGTTTAATCAGTATATATTAGTTATCATCTCAAACAGTTGAATTATATCTGCCACAATTCAACACATATTTGGATTGATCATTCTGGTGGTTGAATTTGTGATGGGCTCAAAAACAGCTTTAAATTAGATGTTATGCTGTCGTTAATTGTCTAGTGTTTGGCCATTTGTAATATAGATATTTATTACCTTTCCTTTTCCTATGAGGGACTGTAACTCTTTTCATCGGTGCAGGTGTGATGGAAATATCCTTACTAAAAGTGCTTCTTAAAAACATATCTTCTTTTTTGCATTTATCATCTTTTGACAACATAAGGGTGGACCCAATTCAGAAGTATTATCAGAGAGCAGAAGAGATCTTAAAATTGTTGAAGCCAATACTTGATGCCATCAGTGATTCTGAAATAGCTTCAGATGGAGAGCTTAATAAGGCATTTGAAGAGTTCAGCCAATCCATTGATGAATTAAGGGAGCTGTTCGGGAACTGGCAACCATTGCTCAGTAAAGTTTATCTTGTAAGTTACAAACTGTATTTTCAGTTTATAGTTTTGTAATGGTGGAGGTGATTATCTTATTTTCCCCTTTTGCAGACATGGCATTGGTCTACGATTTTAAGAGTTGTTAAGACCTAATAAGTTGGCCCACCTCGAATCATCTGTTTGAATAATAAATAGGCAGATCCATATTTTATTTCTTGGTTCGTATGGAAAGTCAATAAAAGTTAGGTTTCATTAGTTAAGTGACAATTCCTTTTCTGAACAAAAATTGCATTATATTTCACCTTTTACATTTAAGGTATTCTTGAAGCACTATAATTGCTAGTTTTTAGGTGTTCGATATGCAATTTTGACTAGCTAATGTTGGCACTCATCAATAGTTAGAACCTTCCTTATTTGCTGCTAGCATATCTCCTCCCATTTACCATTCTCAGAACACTCTTTCCTGAGACATTTGTTCCTTTTGAGCAGAGGGATCAAAGCACTTTCCTTTTGAGCAGAGGGATTAAAGCACTTTGGATGGTTGAAATTGTATCTAACATATGTCATTTCCAAGGTGAATTAATTGTGAAAGTTAAAAGGATAAGTGAGGAAATAACCAAATTCAGGGTTTGGAGTTTTAAAAAATAGCCAAACCTTAATTTTTATTAATTGTCTAGCCAACAGACAGGTAACAGGCTAACAAGATCTACTCGTCAGTAGTTATGGGTTGATGGGATCAATCCCGTCGGTGCCCATTGTCCTGTTGAAAGTGTACTTCACTGCTTTTTTATCCAATTTTGCTAGGCAATAGAAAAAGAAAAATAAAACCACTATATATCACAACAATCCCTCTAATTTGGTTATTTCTGCTATCGCTATCCCAAACATTCAAAATGCTAAGCCAATTATCTTAAAATATTGTGAGAAATGTGTTGCTCTGGATTCTTCTTTCTACATGGACAAAATTTCCCTTGCCTTTAAACACTTACTCTCCTTGAGATGGAGAATCCTTCTGAGTGTTTTGCTTTGTCTTTGTTTTTGTTTTTTTTTTTTTTTTTTTTTCTATTTCCTTGTGAGCTTTGTTCTGTTATTGCTCATTTGTAATTTCAATGAAAATAATGAGTTTTAGGAGTGAACATTATAAAATAATGTCTCCAATTTAATGCATGAATAACCTTTATGATGAGAATAAATGCTTCATGTGTAGGATAACCTATTTCTTGTTATCATGATCTCCAGGTTCTGCAAGTTGAATCGTTGCTGTCGAAGATACGGGCTTCTGGCTTGGATATTCTCCGGCTGCTAAAGCATTTTCAACAGTATCTTCCTGATGAATTGAGTTCAGTATCTTTACAGGTACTTTATGACTAGAAATCTTAATTAAAGTTGTTACTTTAAAATTTTCATAAAAAGAGTGGTCCTCATATTCTTATAATGATGACCAATGAAGTTACATTATGAAAAAGCCATCTGTCAGATGATTGAATTATCAATTATTTTGCATTTTTTTGATGTGAAAGAATTAATTGCTAGACCATTGTTGAATTTCGGAGTTGAGCTCATGATAATCCCTATTTATGATGAACGCTGAAGGTTAAACTGAGTGGCTTTCACTTGGGCCTTGGTGCATTAGGAAGCATCAGCCTAGGTTATAGTCCTACCACCAATAACTTGGGGTCTCAGGGACTTTTATCGAGAGCTTCCCTGCTTGTTGAGAGAAGCCTGCTTGGCCTGGAATTAATTTGGTGCTCAAAGGGCTGTGAAAACCTTATTAAGCAACACACTGAACAAACAATGAAAAATTACATTAATATTGGCTAACAATTGAATTGGTTATATTGCAGCACTTCTTGCAGAAAGTTAAGCATATGGAATATGAACAAACATCATCTTTCATTAAAGAAACGATAAGGGATCAGGTAGATGGTGTCGCACCTAGCCCGGAAGTCCTGGTAAAAATTGCAGATAGCGTGAGCTTGAGATCAAACCAAGAGATTCTGATTGAGGCTGTGGCCCTTGAAAAATTGAAGGAGAATGCTGAACAAGCTGAAAAGGCTGGGGAAGCTGAGTTTATGGATCAAATGATTATATTTGTAACTTGCATGCATGATCGTCTTGTTACGATTAAACAGTCACTGATCTCTAGTCCGGTCCCTATACCTCCTGATTTCTGCTGTCCTCTCTCCCTTGAGCTGATGACAGATCCAGTCATTGTGGCTTCTGGTCAAACGTATGAGCGGGTTTTCATTAAGAAATGGATTGATCTTGGGCTCACTGTTTGTCCTAAGACACGTCAGACTCTGGCCCATACCAATTTGATTCCTAATTACACTGTAAAGGCACTAATTGCAAACTGGTGTGAAAATTACAATGTGAAGCTGCCTGACCCCTTGAAGATTATGAGCTTAAACCAGTCCTCCCCTCTTCTTGTGCATTCAGATTCTAGTACACCAAGAGATCCACATACATCTCCTACTAGAGGCAACCAACCAATAATGCCGGAGTCAAATCACTCTACAGGTTCACCCGGTAAGAACTTAATCTCATCCACTGGGAATAATTGGGAGGAAAGTTCCCCATTACATCCCCGTTCTACCTCGGAGGCTTCTTTGTCAGGTATAACTGGAAATGGGCCAGGTTTGGATAGTGCAAGAATATCACTAGCTAGTTCTGAAGACAGATTTGCTAACTCAGAAGAAAGGAGTATGGAGTTAGTTGGCCAACCCTCCATGTCACCATCAAGAAAAGAATTTTCTAATGCTATTGATACTGCTGAACAGTCATCTAATATCCATAGTAGGACTGGCTCAGCCTCCAGTGTGCAAGGAGTGGTAGTAGATATCAATGATACTTCAGAAGGGTCGAACAATCACACTGATGCATCTGGAGAGGTTAAATCAGAACCAATTACTAGTGCTACCATGATCTCACAGAGAGAACCGGAAATAGCATCTCGTGTAGTGGAAACACGGTCTCGGAGCCAAGTGGTCTGGCGCCGCCCATCAGAGCGGTTTGTTCCGAGAATAGTCTCCAACTCCGCTATTGAACCTAGAGCTGATCTTTCTGCCATTGAAACCCAAGTTCGGAAGCTAGTTGAGGACTTGAATAGCACATCTCTTGACACTCAAAGAGAGGCAACAGCAGAACTTCGGTTACTGGCTAAGCACAATGTGGATAATCGAGTGGTAATAGCAAATTGTGGGACCATCAGCTTATTAGTTGATCTCCTCCATTCACCAGATGCAAAGATTCAGGAAAATGCTGTTACAGCACTTCTTAACTTATCGATCAATGATAACAACAAAACTGCGATTGCTAATGCAAATGCAATTGAACCATTGATTCATGTCCTTGAGACAGGGAGCCCTGAAGCTAGAGAGAATTCAGCTGCCACTCTCTTTAGCCTTTCTGTGATTGAGGATAACAAGATCAAGATTGGGAGGTCTGGGGCAATTGGACCGCTTGTTGATTTGCTGGGGAATGGGACGCCTAGGGGGAAGAAAGATGCAGCTACAGCTCTGTTTAATTTATCCATATATCACGAAAACAAAGCCCGGATAGTGCAAGCTGGTGCTGTGAGGCACCTTGTGGATTTGATGGATCCAGCAGCTGGGATGGTTGACAAAGCAGTTGCTGTTTTGGCAAATCTTGCTACAATCCCAGAGGGAAGGGCTGCAATCGGTCAGGGGAATGGGATTCCTGTTCTGGTTGAGGTTGTTGAATTGGGTTCTGCCAGAGGTAAGGAAAATGCAGCTGCTGCCCTTTTACAGCTTTGCACTAGCAGTGGTAGGTTTTGCAATATGGTGCTTCAAGAAGGAGCTGTCCCACCACTTGTGGCGTTGTCACAGTCGGGCACTGCACGGGCCAAAGAAAAGGTAGACTTCTGATGATGGTTTCAATATATATATATATATATATATTTTAATTATTTAATTTAATTTTATTAATTTATGTTTTGTTGAAACATTTTTAAAACAAGCCTTACTGGTTGCAGGCTCAATCATTGCTGAGTTACTTCAGAAACCAACGACATGGTAGTGCTGGGAGAGGCTGAAATTAGAAGCACAACCTTCGGTGTCATGCAATGTTCTGAGTCAAATTCTATACAAAGTGTGTACATTTGATTTTGCAAATAATTATTATGAAGGTTTTGCTGCTTGGATTTTACCCGATTTGTAGAGAAAATATATATATAAATATATTTATGGAGGGTTTGATTGGGTCCTCTCCTGGAGTACTTTTTCTTGTGAATGTGGGGAGAAATTTTTATAACACCGAGTATGGTCTAGCATTGAGCTCGGGGAAGATGATGTGACAGACGAATAATCAAAATTTATTTGGTTTAAGTCATTTTTTCATTTCTCTCCTTTATGAATCCTATTTGTTTGCTATAAGGGACTGATATTAGACGCATAACTTTCAAGGTTTTGAACTGTTGTTCCATACTAAGTCTCTATCTGATATTTGCATAATAGTTATGAAGATGTTGCGCTTGGCTTATAGAGATAAAAGAAATTATTCATGGTGGGTTTGATTGAATGCTCCTGTGAGTTGTGACTCTACTCTAGTTAGCTGGAGGAAGACGATGACTAATACTCAAGATCGCCCTGCAATATTTGCCTGCTCTCTTCAACGATTTCACTCACTGTCATGGATATGTTGAAGTTAGACGATGTTTTTTTATTTTGCTTTATGTGTATATACATGTACGTTCACGCCCAATATAGTTTTCTTTTGTAAATGACCATATCGAAGGGAAAAATAAAATAATTTATAATTTCGTCCTGCCATGATAGTCGACGTAGATTAGGTAACAGATACACGAGAAATCAAACTAAAGAATATTATTTGTTACTATTAATATAAATAATCATATAAGTGGGGCATATAAAGTAAAGAAATCTTTTAATATATTCTTAGAATGAATAGTATTATTATTAGTGGAACGAATATTCTAATTTTAATGCTACTTTCATGCTCTTCGTGAAATAAATTAGCAAATAAAATAATCTGTAATTATTACCAATACATTCGTATTTATAGTTTAATGAGCTGTACAAACGGACATGAAAATGAGTAATTATCATTGACCACCCCTACCTTTTCTCATTTTTTCACTCATATGGGACGTTTGCCCTTTTTCTCTTCTGTCATCCTTAAGTTTTGAAAAAATCTCTTCTTAAGTCCTATAGTTAAAAATTCTATTAGTTAACACCTATTAACCTCCATATTTCATAAATTTATCATTTTACCCTTACTAACATATAAAAAATAACTAATTTTTCAATGAAAATATTAATTTAAATGA
>JANLJB010003493.1:5364-25196 GCA_026212285.1 Bursera cuneata
ATTTCAAATTTATGCTGCGTGAGTCTATTTCATAACAGGGCCTTCTTGGAATGGTGCGTCCGACGACTAAAAGTCTAAAGACTATAGAGTAGTCAATTGCAACGGCACCATTTTAACCCTTTGCGATGCGACCGCTCTTTGTATTACAACGCTCAATAAAGGCCCCTGAAAGGAGTCTCTCTGCTCCACTCACCCTCAAGCTGGTGTAGCAGTGTAAATTATGCCCACCTTACTCAAGATATTTTGATCTTCCGTCTTCACATATTGCGTGCAAATCTTCTTTACAGAAGTCATTAAAGACATGGTACTACCTCTATATGTTTCATCATTTCATGGAAGAGCAGGATTGGTGGATGTGGATATTATTATCACATCGAGGAAGTGTAATGGCTGCTTTGATTAAGTCCTTTTCAATGGTTAGATAAGATTATATGAGTCACTCTTTTTTCCAATCTGGGAAGGTTTTTGGTGACTGACACATGGATATATCAGAAAATTCAAGAAGAATCTAACCTTTCATTAGCCAGAAGATCCTCGAGCACCCTCTTCTTGTATCGACGGAGGGACTTCTCTCAACTAAATTCCTCTTTTACAATGACAACAAGAACAACACCGTCGCACTCAAATTAAGCCAAACTCGCATAAGAGCTCCATGCCACTCTCGGTTGGAAGTCGGAACTGAAACCTCCATGATCAAAAGTAGGCTTTCAAGTTCTTCAGTTGCAGGTACACCTCTTCTTTAGTACTTGAATTTGTTTAATTATTTTATCATTGTATTAGTTTAGTAGTTGTAGGAAGGATCTTTAAATCACTTTTAACTCTGTTTAAATGCTGCTGAATGCTATATATGTACTGCTAAAATTCCTCTCATTCTGATAAAAGCCTTTCGCAATCTAATGCTTACATTTCTTTTAGCATTTCATACAGAAGTTACAACTTCATATCCCTCTTAAGGAGAAACAACAAAGAGATCATTATTCATTACTGATAATAGTAGCAATTACGGTAACACAAGACAGACGGAAGCTGAAAAATGAAAAGGGTTTGAACTCATTTAGAGTCTAGATGATCCCTTTGGATGATGGATGACGATATAATTGTAGGCATCAAGAGTCAGAAAATCATCTAGTGTCGGGGCTGTGCATTGCCGGGTGAAGAACTTGCAAGCCTGCTTGTACATTCCCTTTCTGAACTTTTCTTTTCCAACTTCTCTTTCAATCCTAGCCATCTCTTCATCTACCACTCTTCCGAAGAGTTCTCGGTTCACTTTCACTCCAAGCCCATCTCCGTCCAATTCCACTTCATATTTCAGCCATTGCCAGTTCTGAACTCTGCTAATCTCAGCTGTGGCAGCATCTTCCATGAGGTTGTAAAGAGGTACCGAACCAAATCCAGTAAGCCAGGCTGCCACGTACTGGATTCCAACCCGGGTGTTCAGGCGGAGACCTTCTTTGGTACGAACTCCTCTAGGCCTCTGCAAGAGGTCTTCTTCTGTTATGCTTGCTGCATCTTCTCGCTTCATGGAATGGATTTGGTGAGGAGAATTGCCCATGTTGTTGTTGAATACTTCCATGCAGGCTGGGATCAGTCCGGGATGGGCAGCCCAAGTTCCATCGTGCCCTGCCCTCGCCTCTCTTAGCTTGTCTTTCTTTACAAGATCCAGAGCTGCCTCATTTGCCTCTGGATCATCTCTAATTGGAATCTGAGCTGCCTGTTTAAGAATTAAATGTTGCACCTTTGTTATGCTAACCCACAAAATTCTTAAACTATTTTAAGAGGCACAGATGGCTAAAAATCACGTACCATTCCACCCATGGCATGTACACCACGCCTATGGCATGTCCTTATAAGGAGATCAGAGTAACTCTTCATGAAGTGCTGAGTCATGCCAACTTGGACTCTATCCGGTAGTAGCCGATCTGGGTGAGCTTGGAATGTCTTCACATAGCTGAAAATATAATCCCATCGTCCACAATTCAAACCAACAGAATGATTCCTAAGCTCATAGAGGATTTCATCCATTTGGAAGACAGCTGGAATAGTTTCGATTAGAACAGTGGCCCTGATGCTTCCTCTTTCTATTCCTGCCATCTTCTCAGCCTTTTCAAACACACAATTCCATATTTTTGCTTCCCTGCCAAAACATAGAGCTTATGTTAAATTTCAGAAGACAAAACCCCAGCAATGCAGCAAAATCAGTTAGTTCTTTCCCATTTTCATAACTAATTAGGATATTAGCCGCAGCACCGCCATAAGCTATTGACTTTTAATGACCCCTGAAATATTTTCGAAGTATGATGTAGGTGCCCGTGTTTAAGGGGAAAAAATGAAATGAAATGTAGCACTAGCTGTCTACTTTGATATAAACCTCCAGAACACTCAAAAGTTATTTCTGCTATGAATAATATAGGACAATGTTGAAAATTGAGAGACTCTCAAATTATGCAATTAGAGTTATAAATATAAATCTTGTTCAGTGATTTGTATGTGCATTTCACAGTTCTACTGGAAAACAACGAGCTACATATTACATTTTTGCTACAACTTAAAAAAAAAGGGTTATATGAAGTGTTTCTTGGGAAAACCATAGATAGGTATTCATTGTGAATATAGTTGATATGATGAAGTTGGTATTTTTCTAACAAGGATTATTTAAAAAAATAATTCAGATCGGATTATCTCCTTTTTAGTGAAGTTGGTGATAGTGATAGCGGTGATGCCAGGCTGTTCTAACTATAGGAACGGAAGTGAATTTTCAGATTTATCAAAAGCATTAACTTATAACTTTTCTGATACCTCTCACTTCATTGATAGTTTAAAGAGTGCTTGTATGGAAAAAGTTTGCTTGCGAGTATCAAACAAGTGCCTTGAGGTACTTGATCGAGTCCGTTAACTCTCTTACCTTGAATGCTCCATCTTAGGGAGATAGAAGAAAGGCCCAAATCCTTGACCTTGGTTCCGGCGAAATGCAGCATAGTTGTGGTAGAAGTATAGGCCAAAGTCCACTAGGCAGCCAGTTGCAGGCTCACCATCAATGAGGATGTGGGCCTCAGGCAGGTGCCAACCTCGTGGACGGACAAATAGCTTAGCTATCTGATCATTGAGCTTGTAAACTCTGTTCCTGGCATTGTCGCGGAAGCTTATGGTCCCATCAACAGCATCCTTCAAATTCACTTGCCCACTCATGAGGTTCTCCCAACTGGGAGAGAGTGCATCTTCAAAGTCAGCCTGTTCAAAACCAACTAAAGCTTAGTTTTTGTTTCTTGTAAGAATGATGCCTTGAAAGTACTAATCTATTTGTCCTCTCTATTTAATTGTCGTATTGGTAATATTGTTAACTGATGGTCACATTAATTTTCCTGTACATATTTGGCCTTACTTTCTTTGTGAAGTTAGAGAAGCAAGAGTAGAACTTACCATGAAAACTTTAGCTCCAGAGTTGAGTGCATTGATGACCATTTTCCTCTCCACGGGGCCTGTAATCTCCACCCTCCTGTCAGCAACAGCAGGTGGAACAGGTGAACATGTCCACTCCCCTTCCCTCATGTACCTTGTTGCAGGGTCAAACCCCGGCAATGCCCCTGCGTTATACCTTCTTTTTGCCTCCTTGCGACACTCCAGTGCATACTTAATCCTGTTCCTAAATTCACGTTGCAAATCTGCAACAAATTGCAGAGCATCCTTGGTAAGAATCTTTGCAAACTCGTCACTGTAACGACCCCTAATGTCCACTCCTTCAGGCACATCATAGTGTGCATTGTAAGCATACGTGCCCAAACCCACCATCTTGGTCTTCTTATGATAAAGCTACTCTGCTTGATGTGTAGTATCTGAATGGGAGAAATGTGTAACGTAAACAGGGAAATGTACAAATATAAAGAGTAGAGCGGCAGATGGATAACCACAGATATCATTATCGGTATGGACCAAATTTAGAAGTTCTATGTCTTTATGTACGTAAGTAGATAACCGTCCTTTGGTCCTTGCAATAAGACGGATAAAGAGGTGGCTTTGAGCTTTGTGCCCGCCTCGGGAAGAGCAGTTTGTTAAGATATTGTGGGCAATACAGTACACACCCTCTAGGTGGTTAGAAAAACGTCTAAACCCAATTGTTTAAGAAATAGCAATAGCTACCGAGATCTTAAATGTTCGTTTCATCGCTAGTTTATCGTTAAAAAATTTTAAATGACTACATTATACGTAAATTTTGTCCTTAAAATTATTTATATTGAACCTTTATTTAAATTTTGAGAAAATACTTAACTCCAGACTTATACTAAACTAACACTTATCCTCAAAAATTAACACTTACTTTTAGATTTTTTAGGGATAAGTGTTAGTATTTTACGAAAATAGTGATAATTTTCAGAGGGTAAGTATTAGTTTAACAAAAGTTTAGAGTAATGGAGAGTCATAGGAAATACCCCTATAAGCATTGTGATTGTAATAATTTAACTGTTTTATTAAATAGTATTTATAGTTAAAATCATAATTTTCCTTTCCTTCATTTAAAATTTATCCTTAGATTCAATACTTTGAGGGGTAATTTAGTTATTTTGTTTGTCTGATCAGTTAACCATTATTTTTAACGACCAAGCTAGCATTTGAGGTCTTATTGGTTAGTTTTGAAACAAGTAGGGTATCACAATAATTTATCAAACTGCAGGGGTTGAATTTAGTATTCCAGATATTATAGTGGTAACATGTCAGGAAGGTGGTCCTAGTAGCCGACCGATCATACGATTGGGGTTTCCAGGAAGTTTCGTTGATTGTGAGCTTTCCAGGAAGTTTCGCTGAGTGTGAAGTGCCGTGTTGGGCTGGACCACCTTCCTCCTGTTGGGCTTGTACTTTATCTCATAGCCTTTACTTGGTGTGGGCGTGGAAAGATGCTGTCCGTTGTCAACCCTTTTCGGTGACGAAAAGCCAATCCAGTCCCCAATTTTTATCTCATGAGATCCTATTATAAATTTAAACAAGGGTAAAATTGTAATAAAAATATAATCAAATGAGAGTGTTTAACTCATGAGTGGCTGCAATTAGGAAAATTATTATTTTTCATTTCTTCTCTATTTTTATCTTTATCAGTTAAATCTACGACTCTCTCCATGTTACCTCTTAGACATTTCAAATCACCGTTACAACTATCTTTGTTCTTCATAAACAAAATCATAAAATTGTAACGGTCCTTGTTCAACTTAAATGCATAACAATCACGCCAATGAAATTACAAAAAAAAAAAAAAAAAAAAAAATTAATAATAATACGAATTATGTTGCCAGTAAAATTTTGTTATCCAAGTTGTCAAATTTATAAAAGGGGAGAAAATATAAAGCCTAGCCCAATCCCAATATCAAGAGTTAATAATAGTTAAAGAATCATGGAAAATAATATAAGTTTTAATACAACTATTATTTGATTTTACTAAGATTGTTGTGAGAAAATTATAAATGTAGGTTTTGGTGGTTAAAAAGGAAACAAATTAAACCAATAAATCTTGATATCTTACCATTTTTATTTGATTTAATTAGTCTCATTTAACAATTAAAAAGATTAATATTATTATATTATAAAAAATTTTATCCTAACAGTGATGTGATATCATATAAATAATAAAATAAATTTATTAATATTTATTTTATCAAAATTTTATGTACTTATTTTATAACTTATATGAGTTACGTAAGATAAGATATACCGAGACGAAAAGTGGGGTTAAATAGAACTGCTCGTTATAAAACTATTAAGAATTATAGTAGGAGCGACTTTACTCGGCATTTAGGTATGGATCAAGCGCCCGACGTCGAAAGCCTAAAGAGGACAATAAAAGAGTAACACGGTGAAACGGGGTCATAAATATAAATACCAAAAGTCCATGGGTGATATTAGTTAGGTATGGATCAGGCGTCCAACTTAGAAAGCCCAAAGTGGATAATAAAAGAGTAACACGGTGAAACTGGGTCAGAAATATAAATACCAAAAGTCCATGGGTAATCAAATAATATCACAAAAATCCAGACCACCAGTGCCAAACCGACTTAAAAAACACACACGCATTACGTGTATGTATACGTACATATCCCAACAAAGCCAGGCGCAGAAGCAAAACGCGAATTGAAACGCGTAGACTAGTCGGTGGAGAAGGGAGCTCTGGGCCAGTTCGTTTCGATTTCGTTCTCTCTTTCTATCTCTCTCTCCGGTAAGATCTTCAATTACCTCTGAATCTTGAGGGAGAGACAGACGTAAGCACCAAATTCGAGTTCTAGGGTTTTCATTCTGCTCTGATTCATATCTTGATTTTGATATTTGTCCTTGTCTGTTATCGTATTTGTTTGATTCCTATAATTGATATTTGTATCTGCTCTTTATCTTGTTGTACTTCGATTAGGATTTTATAGGAGAAAATACTGGGGAAATTGTATAAGGCTATTGCTGTGGATAGTGAATTACTGAGGGTCAGGGTTAGGATTTGGGGTTGATTAGGAATTTTTTTTTTGCTTTTATAAATAATTCTTTTTTTTTTTTAGTTTGATTTTTGATTGAGAAGAGTTGTGGTTGTTAATAATATGGCGGCAGGGCGACATCATGTTTCGAGGAGAAGGGATTGTTATTCTTATGGTTACTCCAGAAAAGAAGAAGAAGTTGTTAATTACAGAAACGGTACTCATGATGCCAGATTGAGCCGTGGTGGGGTTAATCACAAGCATAAAAATGGCGGTCGTTTTTTGTCAAATGGGCATAATTCTGGCCCGAGACAATTTGAGGCCGGGTTTGATGATGCATCCCGTTTTAAGAATGGTGAAGTTTCGAAGTGTGATGATACTGTTCAGATGCCTCCTGAGAAGAGAAGGAAGTTTTCGCCAATTATATGGGACTTAGATGATAAGGAAGTGAGAATCTCATCTAAGAACAGAATTGTGCCTACAACTACTACTATTTCATGTCTCAAGTCTTCAGTGCGCTTGGTTAGTCAAGTACTGAATGTTGTCTCTGATGAGGGTGTTGCAAAAAGTTCCTTCTTGGATAATCAAGTTGAAGTATTGGAAATCTTATCAGAGAAGTCTCTTGTTGATAATGATTCAGTGGGGACGACTTTTTCCCAGTCACCAGAAGGTTTGTCTTCTTCATTGCCTCAAGAAGAGCAGATTGGGGATGATAACCTGGATAATGTTCCATTGGAGGTCGATGAGTTTGATCAAGTGCAGACTATATCAACATCACGTTGGGCATCGGATTTTGACACTCCTAGGAACTTGTCTCTGTCTGACAATGAAGACACACGGAAAAGGGAGGAACAGCCTTCAGAGAGGTCTACTCCTG
This sequence comes from Bursera cuneata, assembly GCA_026212285.1. NCBI lineage: Eukaryota > Viridiplantae > Streptophyta > Magnoliopsida > Sapindales > Burseraceae > Bursera > Bursera cuneata. Next base: position 12,682 of record JANLJB010003493.1, read on the forward strand.
AGAGTGGAGAGTTCTATAGAGAAAGCTCTGAAGAAGGGGCCAGGTTCTGGGGGTCTGATGGAATGGGTGGGGGACATTTCAGTAGAGACGAATTTTCTGAAAATGAGTTGGTGGATGATGATGTCATGGATTTTGATGAGACACCTGATGAGGACATTGCTGTCGATGAAACGGCTGTTCCTGGACAAAGAAATAATAATATGATCCAAGGTTGTAGAAGTGTATTTGAATTTGAGAAACTCAATAAAATAAGTGAAGGCACATATGGCATTGTGTATAGAGCCAGAGATAAGAAGACGGGGGAAATTGTGGCATTGAAGAAGGTGAAGATGAATATAGGAAGAAAACAAGATTATTTAGAGTATGGTTTCCCTTCTTCATCTTTGAGGGAAATTAATATTCTCTTGTCTTTTAATCACCCTTCAATTGTAAATGTCAAGGAAGTTGTTATGGATGACCTGGATAGTGTTTTTATGGTTATGGAGTACATGGAACATGACCTCAAGGGGCTAATGGAATCAATGAAGCAACCTTTTAGTACCAGCGAAGTCAAATGCTTGATGCTACAGCTTTTGGAGGGTGTCAAGTATCTTCACGACAATTGGGTGCTTCATAGGGATTTGAAAACATCAAATCTTCTTTTGAATAACCAGGGTGAGTTAAAAATTTGTGACTTTGGGATGTCACGTCAGTATGGAAGTCCGCTTAAGCCATATACTCCACTGGTGGTTACTTTATGGTATAGGTAAACACCGTTTACTTCTATACTTTTTCTTTTCTTGCAAAAAGTTAATAGCGCATACTAGATGTGCCTATCTAATTTTTTTTCTTTTTTTTTTGGTTACAGAGCTCCTGAACTTCTGCTTGGAGCTAAGAAGTATTCAACAGCTGTTGACATGTGGTCGGTGGGTTGTATAATGGCTGAAATGTTAGCCAAGAAACCATTATTCAATGGAACAAGTGAAGCAGACCAGATCGATAAGGTAGTTGTTTCTTCTTCTTCTTGGATTTTCTCCCCCGCTTCTTTGACCTTCTCATTGATTCATGTTTACAAAATAATTGCAGATTTTCAAAACGCTTGGCACACCAACTGGGAAGATTTGGCCTGGGTTATCTGAATTGCCAGGATCCAGAGCAAACTTTGTTAAACAACCGTATGTATCACTTTCTGCTATCCTTTCTTTTAGTCAAGTATTTCTGTAACAACAATTTTTGAAGGCAAAATTAGTTGGCTCATCAAAAGCACAGTTGTATATAGTTTTGCTAATAATTGCTCTTCTTTAAACTCAGGTTTAATCTATTGCGGAAAAGGTTTCCTGCCACATCTTTTATAGGATCTCCTGTTCTGTCAGAGTCAGGATTTGACTTATTAAACAAACTTCTGTCTTATGACCCTGAGCAGGTAATTGTCCTTTAGTTTGCAGTTCCAAATATGAATTTAGTTATTTCCTCATAGTATAAATTGCAGGGTATCATCCTTACCAACATCTTTCTTGCTTATGCAGCGAATAACAGTAGATGCTGCTCTTAATCACGATTGGTTTCGTGAGATTCCTCTTCCAAAATCCAAGGAGTTCATGCCTACATTCCCGGCCCAGAATGCTCGTAACAGGTAGCTGCTGATCAGATAACTAGAAAGCAGAGCATACAGCGGGAGAAAATTTCAGCAGTTTTCATTTTTTTTTCCTTTGGTAGTCTTATTGCAAAATTTGTTCACTTGATTTCGTTCTTTAGGCTTTTACAAGGATTGTTGAAGGTGAGAAAAGAATCTGGACTCCAAAAATGCAGTGGTGACTGTCAGCACAATCATTTGCTGAATGTGCCATGGTCTGCAGAGGCACCAGTATGCAACTTTGTACAAGGTTGATTAAGACCGAATGGAAGAAAGATTGATAAGATTTTGGTAGATCCCAAAATCCTCTATTTTTCTATTTTTCTGTTGTGTTCGTAAGTAGGAATTGAAGGAAAAATACTTTTTACAGGTAATCAAGAGGAAGATAAGTTTATGTTGAGCTTCCTCGCACTAATGGATTATGTACTGACGTGATATTAATTCTGATTGTAAATAGTAGGGATGTAATTGCCACAACCTAAAGAAGCAAAATAGTTAGTCTTACTGACATTCTTACATTTTCTCCGTTAGCTTTTGTTTCTAAATAATGCACTCTTTCTCATTTCAGAAAAGAGTGTTGATTCTGTTGAATTGGACTCGTCTATTATGGGGCAAACAGGATTTTAATTCACTGGAAAACTGTGTTTGGCTAAGAGGCCTTGGCAATATATTTTGTCACGTCGATAAAATTTTCCTCCTCGAGCAAGCTTTTGAAAATTTACGGTTAATACAACCGACAAGCACTCTTTATAAAACATACATATCTAATGTAACAAAACCATTATACTTTATAGTCATTGCTAGCAACAAATACGGTTATCTATTCTATTGTGCTTGTCATATGAATTTCTCTGGATGGTATGAAGTGTCCTGGGTAAGCAATCTTACTGGTGAAGCGGACACCATTTCCAACTATGACGAAAAAAATTGGTGGATAATGAGTTGCCCAAGTAATCTTGTATGAATTTCATTTCGTAGTGAAAGTAATGGTCTTCCCGAGCACAAAAAGAACTAGTGAGAGCTCAACAAAGAATATTGTATTGATAAGTGCCCGATCGATTGCCCATCCAAAAATAGTTGCTGCGCCAGGATTAGATTGCAAATATGTAACTGCAGAGTAAAGTGAGCTCAATAAACATGATTTATTGGTAAAAAAAATTTAGAAAAACTACCTATGATACAAAATTACAACATAACTATGGAAACAAGAGTAACTATGCATATTGAACACGTTTTACTGGCAGTAGGGTGAAGAATGTGGCTTCTTTCCCAGGAACGACATCATATACCATTTTGGGATTTTGGCTTCAGAGTCAACCCAAAGATCATGATGACGACCTTTATTTCCCATAGACACCACTACAACTATAGAAACTAAACAAAGTCATAACTTAGCATAAAACATATTTCTCAAAACCATAGAGTACTGGAACAAGGTCCCACGTGAATTCTTATAGAGGATAGAACAAAAAAAAAAAAAATGCATAATATCTTTTTACACGTTTAATTATCCTCTTTTTGCATTTTAAAGCTAAAACTNATATTTCTCAAAACCATAGAGTACTGGAACAAGGTCCCACGTGAATTCTTATAGAGTATAGAACAAAAAAAAAAAAAATGCATAATATCTTTTTACACGTTTAATTATCCTCTTTTTGCATTTTAAAGCTAAAACTTTTGTTAAAACTGGAAGTAGTCTACAGCTTAGTTGGTTCTGTACTGTGGAAATGTACCATAGAGAAAAATACGTCTATCCCAAATGTCATTCTCAAAGTGCTTACAGTGTCTTACCCAGGTGGTGGCCATTTTGATAACAAAGAGTAAACAAGTATTAAGTAGTGACACTAATTAGAAATGTCCTGATACCCAAGATAGTTTTGAGCTTTAGGTTTTGTCACAAAAAGATAAAATAACCTCTAGATTGAGCAGAAGACAAATGAAGAGCTTTGGAGTTCAAACAATGAGCATCTTGAATTTGACTGAACAGCAACATATCAATAGATAGACAAGAAGAGATTCATTTAATATCAGTAATAAGGTTTTCAGCAGTTACCAGTCTGTAATAATATCATCTAAACTAGGTGAATGTTTGTACCAGCTAGCTGGGATAGGTCAAATGAAGCATTCATTTATCAATTGCTGATTGAAGTGTAGAAATAAAGAATTAATTCACAAAAGTTACACATACCGAAAGCCTGTCTTTTGTGATACATGGACATGTATGAAGCAAATTGAGCATTTGTGGGGATCGGCACATAGTCAACTGACTCCGAATCACTTTCGGAGTAGTTTATAGGTGACAAGCTTGAAGGATAAGCAGCCTCCAGGCTTACACCATTGTTATTCACTCCCAATTGAGAAGCATCATTAGGGCTGCAAGTTACTAGAGCATGCCATCTGCTAGCAACTGATCCAAGACCCTGAGCTCTATGTGTCATCTTTGCAGCTGCCTGCAGGCAGATTATTATTCCGACGAGCTCAACAATAGAGGAGACCTGCCATAATCCAAATGAAACAGCATAAGTGAGAAAACTTTCGAAAGGTAATGATGTTGCCTTGGGGAATTTAATAATATGTGGGTAAAAATTCTCTGTGTGATGTATCATGTATAGAACACGAGTTTCTGCGAAAATTGAAATTTGGAGGAATTAATCAAAATCTTTCTTGGAAATGATACCATACAAGTTTAACACATTCATGACTTACAAAAACTGAAAAACGAAGGAACAGATCATTTAGCACTTACTGCAAAATCACCACCATTAACAAAGTTAATGATTCCTCTATTCCCTGTCGTTTCCAATAGAGCCACGAACTGACTTGCAGTCACAACCACGAACTCAAGAATAAGAAATATCCGAAACCTGTGGCTTATCTTGGATAAGTGATGTCTTAATCTTGTATGTTCTTCAATATATAGTGAAACATCCAAATCCTGTTCTAAAAGCCTGCCATAATTTTCAAAGTGAATCACTTGCAAATTGCACACCAAATGGAACAGAACACCGCCTGATAGATATATTACACTTAAATAAGTCCATGATACGAGCAATGCAACAAATGTAACAATAGATTGCCACCACAAATGATGCACATATACAACATGAATGACCTCACGGGCAGCCTTCAGAAGGAAGCATGGTATGATCCAAGCCGCCAACAACCGAAAGAAACCCTGAACAAAGTGGATACTTCAATAAATATTTGATTCTGTAGCATAAATCAAGTTCTCAAGGAGCATTGATAACCCATAAGTGAACCTATGATTTCATCCATAAAGTTGTTCTTATCATATCACACAACTGGCTTGTTACTGCGAACTCAAGAGTTCTTCTTTGGCATGCTCTGTGTAAGAGCAGAAACTTCACTCTAGCGGATAATATAAATTTGAAGGCAGATACTATTTAGTTCATATTTGAAAAATCCAAATCAAGAAGAAAAGGTTCTAATAAATAAAAAAAAAGCAGGAAAAAAAAATCTTTGGGTCGAGTATTTGATTCTTATTCAGCAGAAAAAAATACAGCACTTTGATTTCAATCTATTGCTTTTGCACCCACCTTATTGGTTCATAAACAGAATTCTTAAGGAACAATTACAAAACCACCTCAAAAATGAAGGAAATAAAAAACATATGCATGTCAAGTTGGACTGAATTAGAAATCTTAATCGTTCAAGTCTTCTAGTACTTCAGCTTTCTAAAAGTCGCTATTCTAAACATTAATTTGAGCACCCAACTATAACGATTACTCCAAAGATACCGAAAAAAAAAAAAAAATTCAAGCTTCAGCAAGAAAATGGAAAAAGTTGGGTATTACTCACATCGATCCTCTGTATGTACTCTTGACGAAACTGAGTCATGTGACCATGTTGGCGATCCACGAAAAGAAACTTACGCACACCATACTTGCGGAGATTGTGAGAAATACAAAGAAGAGAAATGGCAGCAACAAGAAACTGAGAGACAAGAATCTCCAGCTCAAAGCCTCTAATCTCGTACTTTTCACAGTTTGAACAGTAAGAGAGTGGGATTATGAGGAGAGGAAGAGCAATACCCAGAAGCAGAAAAAACAACCATGAGAGACTGACGCTCAAGATGGAGTACTGGCAGAAGCCAAAAAGTCTGAGAAAGGTTTCTAAACGGTGGAGAGATTGGGAGAGTTGGCTGTCGTTTAGCTCTTCTTCCACCTGTTGGGGTGGCGCTGCTGGGGTCTGTGCTCCTATAAGAGGACTCTGAGACTCATCCATTGACGACGCGTTCTGTGTCTGTGAAGTTGGAATTGCTATCAAACTCAGAAGAAAAAAAAAAAAAAAACGAATCTTGAATCGTTGGAGTGAAAGTGAAACTGGTTTTTCTCTTGAATTTGAAGATGCAACAGATTGTTGCCTTGTTGCGTGTTTACTTTTACAGAGTTGTTTATGTAGAAAAATGTGAAAGTAAGAATTAGACTGTCGGATAGAAATGAGTCTAGATCCTCTTGGATTCTTCTACTGTTAATTGTTGCCAAGCAACATCTGATATGACAACATTTATTCTTCAATTTTCTTTTGTTGTAGACAAAGATGAAAAAGTTTTTCTTTCTTTTGATTTAGAATTCTTAAATATTATACATACCCAACTAACGTTCATTACTTGAATCAAACAATTGTTTTTAGGTATAAAAGGGGATTGTCTTTCCGTCTTTCCCCGCATCCACCGGCCGTTCTGCAGGTGGGTGAATATAATGATGACTTAAAAGAAGAGTTATAAGGCAAAGAATTAAATAAATCATGTACAGTCCCACAAAGAAAGAGAAAATCAATCCACTAATGTTGAAGTTCAAAGCCAATCCATATTAAAGATAATCCTTAAAGCTAATCACTCTGAATTGACTACTACAACCATTTCATCCTCTAATCCTTATTATCTTTTCAACTGTTTTAACGGCCCAACATTATTTTTTCACGGTAAAGTATTACTGGCACGGCGATGATGAATGTTTGATACAAGATCTCAAATTCAATCATGTGCCGAAGATTCATTAAATTAAAAAAAAAAATTGTTATTCAATTTAATTTGCTATGGTGGGATCAAAAGATTTAAAGAAATGATGAGAATCGGGTTGGTGGCTGATCAGTTGGTTTAGAGCAATTGAAAGTACGATCTGGGTCTTTCAAGTTCTATTCAGATTTTAATTCAATGCTTAAGTTTTAAGGTATTCAAATTTGTTCTTTCAAGTTAAGGGATTAATGTGAGTTTATTAGTATACTACTGTTTAGTTCCACTTTTTTTCAAAGTTAAATCAGTTTGTCTTCACACTCTTGGATTACAGTCAAGCTTGGTTTTGCTGGCGAAATTTGTTGTAGCTTTCTAATAGGACGGAGAAAGAGTTCACAAGAAAACAACCCCTTTCATGGATCTCGAAAATTAAAGAATCTTGAAATTGGGACCGACCTTTCAGGTGTCCTCCGACAGCAGAAGCAGCATCACCACGGCACGGAAACACTTGAATGGAAAATGTTTTCAAAAGAGAAATTATTGACACATCACCTATCATTTGACATATAAAGGCTGTGATTTGTTTTTCTAATCGAATCACTTATATGATAACAAACTCTCAAGATACCATTATTTCAAACCAGAAAAATGGATCTTGAAACTCCCTCTCTTGGAGTGAACTGCGACAGGAACTTGCCTATAAATGAAGTGTGACAGGTGACAGAAACTTGTCCATGAATGACGCTATCAACATTTATTGATCTCAAACATTAGGCTACGCAAGCAATTGTATCAGTAAATGCATTATATATCAGCCATATTTTCAGACAGAGCTTGATTGACAAGTTTCTCCCCTCACTTTCCTGCAGAGGATTTTGGAACAGAGTTGATGAAAGCAACTAGGCGTATTATCTTGCATGGTGCAACCTGAAAGCGTTGAAATCGAATTTAACAAACGAAAAGCAAAAGGAAACTCTATTTATGGTCATGACTTTTATTTTATATGAATCATGATGGTGTCTTCCAAGAAGGGTTTAATCAAATGAATGGGAATATGATTTCGTACCTGCTTTGCAATGAAATCCATAACTTGAGCCTCAGTGATGGCTCTTCCAGGTTTTCGCACCACAAAGGCCATCGGAACCTGCCCTGCTTCTTCATCATAATACCTGCTTCCAGCACAAAAAGATATATATATATATATATGCCTAATTATTGAACAAGTAATGAATGATAAACAAATTAGTTAATTATAATGAGCATAAACAAATGGATGGTTTTGCAAATGAAATGGATCAAAGTGATCATGATTGGGAAAGTGAATACGCACGGAATAACAGCGGCATCAGCAATGTCAGGATTGAATAGAAGTAAATATTCCAACTCAGCTGGGGGAACCTGCAATTATATATATATTTCGATTTAGGATTAGAGAGCTCGTAGTTAATAGTAACTATGGCATATTTTTATTGTTATTTATATATAAATATGATCAATAAAGAGACTGCTAATTTGAGAAGAATGTAGTAATTGAATAATAACCTGATATCCATTGTACTTAATTAATTCCATCAACCTATCAACAACAAAGACAAACCCATCAGAATCAAAGTAACAGAGATCCCCAGTCTTCAACCATCCCTCTGAATCCAAAGTTTTAGCTGTTGCCTTGTCATCACCTAAATAACCTGCACTAACACCTTTCATTATAACATGAAACATGGTTATAATAATATACTCCTGAAAATGAAGCTTTCAAATATAAAATGACATCTCCTATTATTACTGTGAATGCCATCAATATATTAGAGTTAATTACTTTTCATGACGCTTGGGCCACGCAACCACAGCTCGCCTTTCTGGCCTGGAGATAATGCTTCTCCGCTTATAGGATCAACTGTCTTGGCTGCCATATTCAGCTAAGCGACCAACTAAACCATACAGCTTTGACTCATCATTAGGCCCTCTCATCCCAGCCACCATTCCTGCTGTCTGCGTCAAACTATATTCCTGTCACAGACAACAGATTGATGAATATCTTCATCACCACAATGTTTAATTACAATATCGTAGCAACCCATTAACAGTACTATAAATAGAAGTTAATTAAGATACTTAAAATCATTGTTAGTTTATTAATATATATCGGCCGCTGATTTCTCTTTGAACAATCAAAAAAATCTTTACTTTCACAATCTTCACTTCTGGGAATTTCTCTTTGAACTTCTCTGAAACCTCCTTCCCCAGCGGCGCCCCAACCCACACGAGGTACCTCAGAGAGCTGAGATCGTACTTCTTGTCAATTCTGATTTCACTAATGCCACGATAAATGAGCGCGAAACTGGGACTGGAGTGTAGGTGGCCTTATACTTCTCAATAGCTTTCAGCATATCCTCATCAAACTCAAGGGTCCTGAGTAAAACAAGAGTCTCCACCATTGCAAACAACCCCATCATCGAGATTACTAACCCAGAAATGTGAAAGAAAGCACGCGTAGCCAATGATACTTGCCGTGTTGGTTGCGTTTGGGTTGGATCATTAATATTAGCATGGTAGAAGCCTGCAATTGCAGCTACCAAGTTCCTGTGAGTCAGTACGACACCCTTGCTTCGACCAGTTGTTCCGGATGAGTACATGATAACTGCTAAATCAGACTGACTCATCGCGTCTCCGTTGTTAGTGAGAGTGCAACCAAGAATATCACTTTTAGTTACAGTTGGAAATGACCGAAACTCTGGAGAGTATCAAGATAGTAGGGACGTTTGATGGGAGCTTGTGAGAGGTTTTTGACGTGGCAAAGATGGTGGGTGTGCCGAGCAGGATTTGGTGAGTTATCTTGGAGATGGAGTCGTCCGGGTTGGTTGGTGAGACGATAACGCCTAATGAGAGTAGAGAGAAGTAGAGAAGAGGAATGTGGAGAGAGGGAGGGGAGAGGATGAAACCACATCGCCTTTGGATAAAGAGCAATGCTTTTGGAGGGAGAGAGCGAGAGAGTTGGTTTGGTAGAGGAAGTCGGCGTAGTTGAGGCATTCGCCGGTGGCGACATTGATGAGAAATGGGTGGTGGAAATATTGGTGGTGGTGGTGGTGGAGCGGAGGAGATAGGTGATGAAGTGGGTGATGGAGAGAGGTTGAGATGATGGTGGGAGGGAAAATTTTGGCCTGAGACTGTGGAATGTTTTGGTTAGTGAACAGATTCCGTTTTTAGGATCTATCGGGCTACTGGGGTTTGTAATTCCAGCCATTAATGGAGATTCAAAATGAGTGAAACAGAGAGCAGGAGAGATAACAGTAGCAGGCACAGACAATGAGATCAAGGAAAGGGTATATATAAGCAGTAGACATGTCAAGAGAAAAACTATTACCAACGAGTAGTTGGTTTGGGTTAATCGCCCTTAATTTTCACATGAACCAATTTGTAATAAACACACATTCATTTTTTTTTTAAGATATGCTTTTGAAACACACGTTATTAAATATATTGTTCTATTTTACAAATTGCAAACAAGAATTAGATTATCGGTTTGCCGCCTGAAAGGTGAGTAAAGAAGATTCGGAATCAGAGAGTAGAAGAATCAGACACATTATACAGATTCATCCCTATTCGAATTTCGGTGCTAACAATTGATACAGGTATTGCTGGTTCTCGGAATCTATGAAATATTAAACCACATTACAATGATATTATTCAGTTATTTCAATATTAAACATAAAAGTAAACACAGTGACCTGGGATGGGATGGAAGGGCCGGTTTCTCAATTACTGCAGGCCTACTAATGGCGCCTTTGCCGATATCAAACCTTACACTCACTACATTGTAACTAACAAATGAGTAAATAATTCCCAGAAATAGAATTATTATACTACAGATAGCATGCATGTCGAGATCAGAATTCAGGGGAAATGAAACTTGGACTTCTCAGTTAAAATGTGAACAATGCTTGCCAATCCTGAATGGCATTTATGCATTTTGGCATCCGGCAAAGGCCCCTTCGGCCCTGTTGTTCTAGTAGATGGATCATAATTTAGACAGATTGCTAGAGAGAGCATGAGTGATCAGCTCTCTCCTTAAGATTTTCCCCGCAGGCGATTTTGGAATAGAATTGATAAAAGCAACACGTCTTATCTTCTTGTATGGTGCAACCTGCAATAAGAAATTAATGCATCAATTCTGGTGTAAGAAAACTCAGGAAAACATAAGCTGGAACCTGCCTCTGAGGGCAAATAAGATTTATGAAGTAAAAATACAAAGCAAATGATTAGTAGGAAACAGAATACATAAGGTGATCCATGATCACCTCATTAGAGAATACTAATGGACCATGATTGATAAAATATGGCAAAAAACACTATATGCTTTCCCCAAAATTTGCTTTAATATTGTGATTCAAATACATACCTGTTTTGCAATGAAATCCATCACTTGAGCCTCGGTGATATAACTTCCAGGTTTTCTTACCACAAAGGCCATGGGAATCTCCCCAGCATCTACATCAGGGTATCTGCTTGAAAATAAAACAAATGGCTGAGAAATGGCATCGTCAAACTGCCATAAATTTTGAAAACCTAATGGCTAGTCTACTTTAAGAATCAAGAAATAAAAATATCCTTAAAAAAAAAGAAGAAGAAAACAATGTACTCTATAATAGCATGTCAATTCTAGGTTATACCAATTAATTCTTGTGATCTTAATCACTCTAATTTTCAAACAAAGCAAAAGTTATACCTAAAAGAAAAAGATAAGTAGGAGTAGCAACTGTAAGTCTGTGACATTTCCGCTCTTATGCTTCTAGTTTCTACCTTAAGTTGTATTTGCAAAAGCTTGAAACACAAATGAACCGCTAGTCAGACACCCTGACAAAATTGGAAACTTTTATTGGTATTTTGGATATTTTATCACGCACAAAACACTATCTATAAGCATTGTTGTTTTGCCTACGGAAAAGTAAAATAATTTTTTTCTTAGAAATGATGTTCAGAGTATTCAGTAAGACTAAGAGAATGCTTCCTGGATATGCACGAATAATTAAGCAAGCAAAAGTGTAGTCATCACCGATTGTTACGATGTCAAGTATAAAGCAAATGCGAATGAGTTAAATACTATGAAAGAAAGTGCATACGGAATCACAGCGGCATCAATAATTTCAGGATTTGATTGAAGTAAATGTTCCAACTCAGCTGGCGGAACCTGCAAGTGTATTCCAGATTTTACATATTCATCTAACCATATGTCTATTATAAACGATGCTGTTGGTGACAAAGATTTGGCTAATTAAATCACCTGATATGCCTTGTATTTTATCAATTCCTTTAACCTATCAACAATGTAAAGGAAACCATCGGATTCAAAGTAGCAAATATCCCCAGTCTTTAACCAGCCCTCTGAATCCAAGGTTTCAGAAGTTGCCCTGTCATCGCCCACATAACCTACATTAACACAAAAAGTCAAGTAATTATGAGAGATAATGGTATTATCAAAAGCAGAATTACTAAACGGTTTGCTTCTATAACACATAGATATAAGATCCCGAAAACAGAGTTTCAAGGCTTATTCATGAGAAAAGAGGTAGTATAAAGTAATGAGCTAATCGTTTACTATGTCATTGGAAACCATTTCAGTCAATTGGATTCTCTCAAATTAAGAGTTTTTACTTCATAAAGAGTCATTACATTACATATTGTTAGGAAAAACAAGAAGAATAATAGAGAAATAAAGAAGAAACACAACACAAGAATTTATGTGGAAAACTCCAAAACCGGAGAAAAACCACGGGCTGTCAAAGACAAGAAAAACTTCACTATATGAAATATTATTACAATCATATAGACTTTTTCCTCACTCCCAAACTCCAAATTACACCCACACACACTCAAGTATTTCCCCACTCACACCTCTTAGAGAGGAATTTATATCACCTCACTAGAGAG
>JANLJB010003493.1:25598-36539 GCA_026212285.1 Bursera cuneata
TCCTCAAGCCTTCTCCCAACTTGTCCCTAAACAATGTGGGATGTTTGCTTTTAGAATATTTTAGATATTTCCTACCTTAAATAGGATTCTCTTCCTTTCCAAGACTTCCTATAATCAATAGGATTTCTTTCCTTTTTCTTTTAGATTTAGGAATAATTTATTTANTAATTTATTTAGTCAATATTTAACACATATTAATTTCTGGTAGTTCGTTGGAAGGGAATAGAATGTGGCCGCTACATTTTTATTATCAAAAGAATAAAAAAGTCGTAACAGAGCCTGCAGGTTTGTGGGGGCATCGGTTACACGCCCTTTATGCACTTAATGTGGGTGATGCTTTTGGTTGTGGTTTCAGGATGAGAGTCGTTATTTGGTGATTTTCGTTACCTCTCATGACTGCTGGCCCTCGCAACCACAGCTCCCCTTTCTGTCCTGGAGATAAAGCTTCTCCGGTTGCGGGATCAACAATCTTGGCTTCCATTAGTTCATTTAGAAGACCAACAGAGCCATGCCGCTTCGCCTCGTTAGACCCCCTCATCATTGACACCCCCCCACCCTCAGTCAAACCGTATCCCTGAGACAAATAAGAAAAATATATTAGAAAAAAAAAAGAAATAATAATAATAATAATAGAGAATAATACAGATTATTACAACAGATGATAGGGTCCGAGACTCAATAATTCATTCAATAACACCACCGACATCAATTATTAATCTTTTGAAATATGAATACTAACTTTTAAATCTATTTATAATTGAAGTAATTTTTATTATTAACATTTTTACGAATGAATTTTGAAAATAATTTGTTTTTCTTTATAATTAGAACAAAGCATAGAACGAGCACCACAAATCTTAGAAGAGAAATTCAGAAAATAAAACAAATTTCTTTCGTACCTGCAAAATCTCTACGTGGGGAAATTTCACCTTGAACTTCTTAGAAACCTCCTTTCCTAGCGGCGCGCCACCGCATACGACCACCTGAAGCGAGCTGAGATCATACTTCTCAGGCAATTCCGATTTTATTAACACAACTATCATAGGTGGCGAAACCGTCGTGTGAGTAATTTTGTACTTCTCCACGGTCTTTAACATTGCCTGAAAATCAAACCTCTCCAAGAAGACCAAAGTTTCACCAAGAGCAACCGCTTTCAACAGCACAACAAAACCGAAAACATGAAACAGAGGTACCGTCAGTAACGCAACCGGCCGCGCTTCACTTTTATTTACGTGGTAGAGTGACGCAATCTGAACGATAAAGTTTAGGTGAGTCAGCAAAACGCCCTTTACCTTTCCGGTTGTTCCGGAAGAATAAAGAATGACTGCTGAGTCGGACTGGTTAACCGCGGGAGTCTTAGAATTTGCAATCTTAATGTCGCCGTTTTGGTTTTGAGTTGATAAGGAGATGAACTCGGAGGAGTCGATGAGGACCGTGCGGAGATTAGAGGGGAGTTTGTGTGAGGTGTGTGACGTGGCGAAGGCGATCGAAGGTTTGCTGAGGTGGATTTGGTGGGAGATTTCGGAGTGGGAGTTGAGAGGGTTGGCGGGAGAGACGACGACGCCGAGTGAGAGGAGAGAGAAGTAGAGGAGGGGGACGTGGAAGGAGGGAGGGGAGAGGATGAAAGCGACGTCGTTTTTGGAGAGGGAGTAATGCGTTTGGAGAGAGAGGGAGAGAGAGTGAAGCTGGCGGAGGAAGGCGGCGTAGGTGAGGCGTTGACCGGTGAGAGCGTTGATGAGAAATGTGGCGGACGAAGTGTCAGTGGTGGAGGAATGGAGGAGAGAGAGAGAGTATTGAGTGATGGAGAGAGGGTGTGAAGGCGGAGGGAGAGGAACGCCTGGTCGGAGGGTGTGGAATGTTTTGGTTAGTGAACAGAAGCCGCTGTTTGGATCAACGGGAGCGTTAGACACTGTTCCCGCCATCAATAGAGCTTCGAATGAGTATGCTGGGAGAAGGAGAACTGACCATAATAAATTCTGATTTTCTTTTTTTAATGTAATGCGTATAATTTGGTTGATTCTTTTCAATAAATTATTAGAGTGCGTTCACGTACGTCCGTCTATTACACTAAAAAAATAGTGTATTTACTCTTATAGATAAATTTTAAAAAAATATTAAATTTATATTTATATTAAATTAATATTTAATATAAACACGCAGCAGAAGCTTGAAGCTGTGATTCCTGTTTTCCAAAGGCGTATGTGGGCAATGCTATTCCTTATTTCTGCATTACTCTCTAAAGGACTGGCATGGTTGTCAGCTTGAAAGATCATCTTTTTCTGATGTTCAATTGACTATTGGATTGCTGATTATGCATGAGTCGACAATCATGAAATTCTCAATTTTGTCATGGGAACCTCTAAGTGATGAATTATCAATTTTGTCATGGGAAGCTAAGTGATGAATTATTGAACCATTGACCTAAATACTTTGCCTAAATGATTCTAGATTATTTATTTTCAAAATTCAACAGGCAAAGGAAAGCTTTCTTTCTTTCTTAAATGTGAAGCATAAGCTACAACATTTGGTCCCGTGCATGTTAAATTTAACTGAAGTTTTATGTTCAGCATGGATATATGGGAGATAAGTGAAGAAAATCTAAGCATTTAACTTGAGTCTTCTTATGAAAATTTTCAACTTTTTTCTGTGGTAGATTATGTTGAAATTTTATTGATTTTTGGTTTAGAAATGTTATACATGTGTCTTATGGTAGCATTAACCCTCGTAAGTAGACAGTTGGCTGAGTCAGTACACTAGTGGCAACTATTTACTTAAGAAGTATCAGGTGGATCCTTGTTTATTGTTATGCAATAAATAAAGTGCCTAAACAATGTTTGTCATTATGTTCTAAATTGAATATACCCCTTTGTTAAAAAATAGAAAAATGGATGCATGATTGGATTAAGATTTACTACTTCAATAAACAAACCAATATTTTATTTTAATCAACACGTGTCTCGTTTCCTATTCTCCTTTTTTCTTTTTTTTGTTTTTATTTATTTTTTTATTCTTTGCTTTTAGAAGCTAGCAATTATTAGAGTTACTAATACTCTTCCCATAAACAATTATGAGGAGCACTATGCCCTTGTGTCGAGATATTATAATAAATTAATCCTTACGTCATTATGATGAAGATAAAATTCATGAGCATATTTGACTCCAATATTTGTCTTAATCTCTTTGTTTAATAAATGGGGCTGTCGTCTTGTCGTTCAAATTATGGAAAACTAAACGGCAAGTCATTCAATTTCCACTTACGTTTGTGATCGACACCAAAGAGATATGGTTAATTTTTAAGCATGAGTTTTTGTTGGGGTGGGGCCATGGGGGCCGTATTGAAGGATTAGGCCCTTTTTAGTTGCACTAGTTGACATATATGACCAAATATTCCATTGATTTCCGACCTTCAACCAACGACATGACGTTTATATATTAATAGCTTGAACGTATCTGTCATTCATTAAGAATGCTGATGCGCATACGCTCAAAGTGGAATTCGCTAACCCAAAACGGATGCTAATGGTTGGTAATAAACTTTTAGCTGTATCTTTATCTTTCTTTTTCTCAGTTGGGTATTCCCTGCTCACCAAGAAAGATTATAAACTTTGTTATGATTAACAGAACAAGATAGGTAAATGGACAACAATTATCTGGCTGAATCAAAATCTTGTTGCCCATGTTGAGTAGGATTAATTCATTTCTCAGCGTCTCCAGCACGTTTCTCCCCTCACTGTTGATTAAGCAGAGGGATGAGATGATAACATAGACAAAATTGCCAGAGAGACCATGAGCTCAGATAGGTGTTTTTTGGAATAGAATTGATGAAAGCAACGCGTCTTATCTGCCTGTGCGGTGAAACCTGCAATTAACAAATAAATCAACTCTACTAGTGCAGGGATACCCATTAAAACATAATCTGGAACTTCCATATGATGGTAAAATCAGTACTTAAAGGATGAAAGTTTTATATTCTAATTATAGGTGGAAGTCAATTAATAGCCTACAATTATTTATTATTTTTTCAAAGTTCCTTTGCTCTAGACATTATAATTTATGCGAATCATGTCACAAAACATCGAGAAAAAATTCAGATGTTTCATGACATGATGATAAAACACAACCACCATCTTTGTGCAGCATGAGGCCATCATATTAGAGAATATTTTCTGACCATGATTGACCAAAAATGCAAATCAGTGTATGCTTTTAACTCCAAATTGCTCTATTGAAATATTGGTAATTGGGATTCAGAAGCATGCCTCTTTTGCAATGAAATCCATCACTTGAGCCTCATTTATATTGCTTCCAGGCCTTCTCATCACAAAGGCCATGGGGTTCATCTTCATCAGGGTATCTGCTAAAAAATAAAACAAATGGATGAGAACCATGAAATCAGGAAATTAAAAAGGAAAAGAAAAAATATGTGCTTTTAGTCTTTCCTCATCCGTTCATATAATAAATTCTTAATCGAAATTTCAGACCCAGGCAAAATGATACATAAGAAAGAAGAAGTCAGTCACAGTGCTGATGTTTCACGATATCCTCTACTTTCTAACTCAGCTGGGGGAACCTGCAATATTTTTCCATGTAAATTGTAAAACCCGATTGCACGTTTATCTAAAATTAAACTATGACTTGTAAGAGTAATGATTTACCTGATAACCCTTGTATTTAATCTATTATTTTAACCTATCAACAATGAAGAGGAAACCATTGGAGTCAAAATAACAAAGATCCCCAGTCCTCAACCAGCCATCTGAATCAAATATTTCAGAAGTTGCCTTGTGATCATCTCCTACATAACCTGCTACACCATCGCACTTTCAGCACGTCAAAAAGAGCCTTTACAATTGTTTGGCCGGAGATAGAATGACGCCAAGTGAGAGAAGAGATAAATGGAGGATAGGAATGTGAAGAGAAGGAGGTGAAAGGATGACAGCGGCATTGTTTTGAGAAAGAGAGTAATGTGTCTGGAGAGAAAGTGAAGGTGGAGGAGGAAGTCGGAGTAAGTGAGGCGTTGACCAGTGAGAGCGTCCATGAGAAATGCCTTGGCGGAAGAAAAGGTCGTGGAATATTGAAGGAGAGAGAGAGGGTAGTGAGTGATGGAGGGAGGCTGAGAAGGCGGCGGGAGAGAAATGTTATTAGATGATTAAATATTCAAGGTAAGCCCACACTTACAAGCTTAAGTTTTAAAAAAAGTGATAAATTTAATATGGTATCAGAGTCATAGTAACTCAACGGTCTAGGTTCGAATCCCCTCCGTGTCATTTAATTAAAAAATAAAAAAAGAAGTTATTGTTTGGCCCACTTATAAGATCCACTGAGGTATGTGAGGCTCGATTCGGTGCACGTGAGGCCCTTGCATGTGAGGGGGCGTATTAGAGACTTAAGTATTCAATTTAAGCCCACACCTACAGGCTTAAGCTTTTAGGAAAGTGGCAAACTTAACAAATGTTTGGTCTGAGGCTGTAGAATGTTTTTGTTACTGAACAGAAGCGGCTGTTTGGATCGATCAGATCATTAGTTTTAGTTATCGCCTTCAATGCAGAGAAAAGTATTGCTATTACAATTTACAACAAACAGAGCCTATAGCCGTTGGTAATATTTACGTTGTCTTAATATATACCGAATATTACTTTTTGTAGGTCCTTGTCGATAAGATATGATTCAAGTAGAGTTTTCTAATTCTCTTCTCAAATGACGTTGACAAGCACAAAAGTGTCTGCTAAACTCTAAATCCATTTACTTTCAGGAATTGGGATCCGCGTTAAGATTTGGAGCATCTTCAAGTACTTTGAAAATATTTTATGGCTTGCTCCGAACTTTTTCCTGAACTGCCATCTTTTACTGAGAAAATTTATTGACCCTTAAATTTTGGAGAGGGAAGAAAGTGTGACTACGTTTTTAATCATCAACTCATTACCTTTTTTAAAATCCACTAAGAACCATGTGAATACCGATAGTTGATAAATTGATAGATATACATATACTACAGATACCATGCATGTCATAAAACCGCATCGGGTGAGATACAAAATGTACAGAAAAAAATGATTGATGCTCTCAATTGAACTATTATCAAAAACTTGCCGACGCTGAATGGTATGCATTTTTTAGCACCCAGCGAAGAAGCCTGGCCGTTGTTTCTCTAGATGAATCATAATTTAGACAAACTGCCAGAGTGTGCATGAGCGACCAGCTCTCTCCTCAAGATCTTTCCAGCTGGAGATTTTGGTATCGAATTGACAAAAGCAACACGTCTTATCTTCTTATACGGTGCAACCTGCAATAAGAAATGCATTAATCAGTACTCTCCATGAAAAATGCAATTAGAGGTTTGGTGCTAGATGACAGAGCACAATAGCTGTTAAATTTATAATTCAAAATCTGAAACTAATAAATGAAGGGGCGTAAAATTATTTAAACCGATAATGAGACCAAGGAAAGGATACTGATGTGGGATGTTAACATAGTCATAGGATTTTACCAGATATTTATGTTAAAAATAAAGCAATGGACCTGTCCCCTGAAGGGAACTGTTGACATAGGCTTCTAAGTTCTAACTAATATATATATATTATTGTAATATTATACAGAAACATGCCTGCTTTGCAATGAAAGCCATAACTTGAGCCTCACTGATGGTACTTCCAGGTTTTCTCACCACAAAGGCCATGGGAATCTGCCCTGCTTCTTCATCACGGTACCTGCTTGAGAATAAACTAAATGGATTAGATGAGCACGGCTTAAGCCTTAACCTTCATGTCAGATTAAACCTAATACCAATCCGGTTGCTCGAGCGGGTTGGTCCACTTCAAGAACTTATATTCTCATTGGACCTCCAGAGGAGGGCTAGGCTAGTCCACTTCAAGATGTACAAAACAAAAACGGACGTATTACTAACCCTTATTTTTATGTTGCTTTGCCTATATGCAAAAATGCATTACAAAATAATTTTTTCTTACGTGATATATGTAACCTTTTGTGATTGTTGTAATGCCATAAAGTCTAATAATATGAAGATACGTTGAATAAGGAGAGAAAATGACACTAAATACATACGGAATGACTGCAGCATCAGCAATTTCGGGATTGGACTGAAGCAGATGTTCCAACTCAGCTGGAGGAACCTGCAGTAATAATTATTTTAAACAAATAAGATGATTATTATTCGCCTAAAACAATATGCTTAATTACTATATATGAAAAAGATTGTTGGTAGAGAATAAGAGAAATTAAATAACCTGATATCCCTTATATTTTATCAATTCCTTTAACCTTTCAACAATGAATAGGAACCCATCAGAGTCAAAATAACAGAGATCCCCGGTCTTTAACCAACCCTCTGAATCAAATGTTTCAGCAGTTGCCTTCTCATCTCCTACATAACCTGCATCAACACCATCATTCTGCTCATCAAACCCTAAGTTTATACCATTTTGCCATTAAGAAGATCAAAGTAAACACGATTAATTAATTAGGAGAGATATGATAACGTAATCAGCAAAATTTTTAATGTAGAAATAAACTCCTGAAACAGAAAGAAGGGTTTACGAGTAATAGGAAGTCTAACTATTCGATCTGTGAGACTGATTCTTGATAGTGCACGTCTGACCGTTTCCTTGTTAACCAAGTTAAGCCATTTACAAATTACAAGATAATAGAAAGTGTAACTATTCTATAAAATTGATTCTTATTCATGTCACTTAAGACTTTCTTTTTTCACCCAAGTCAAGCATTGACCTTTCCTTGCTCAACCAACCCAAGTCATACAAAATACTAGGAAGTGTAGCAAATTCTTTAAGACCTTATACATAAACTAAAAATTCCTCGACTATTCTAAATTGACTTTGGTAGTTAGGAAACTTGTGGATAGATGTATTCCTACTAAATATTCCCAAGGGATCTTAAACCCTTACCTCGTTTTTGAAATCAAAGCCTTTTACCACTGAACCTCTCCTTGGGCTCTCTATTATTATGTCAATTATTATCATTTCAGTCTCCCCCAATTAAAAACTTTTAAATTTAGTGTTAAAAAAAAAAAGAAAAGAAACTAGTCATGGTTTATGGGTCTTGGCAAATGAATATCTATATATCTCTTTTGAGTTTAGCGTGGGAGAAAGAAGGGCCAATTACCCCCAAGTATGGTACAGACAAATGATATTTTACAACCATCCACGATAGCTAACTGCCTAAGCCAAGGCTCTTGACCTCGATCAGCAGAAAGCTCCAAAGCATGGCAGCCAAAATAGTGATGATTTTAAACACAATGAAAATGCGAAAAATTAAAGAAGAATAAGGCTACATATATCAAGAAATATCCTAAATTTTTTCAATTGATGTGCGACAATATCATCTAAATGAAGACCCAAATTATCACTGATATGTTAATACTAAATAAATCAATTAGGAAATTTAGGACATTACTTGACACATGTATATTTACTCTCATAAATTTGAGAAAATAGGAGATGGCCCTTCATATTGCCCTCAACTTCAAAAATTTGCTAAGCAACAAAACAAAAGCCCACGCAATATAATTTCTCTATCTTCTGAATTCCATCCATGACAATCTATCAAATAGTGCGTATAGTATCTGCTGATAGCATTTAAGAACACAAAGCAAGCCAGTCGTTACAGCTTTGTCGTTGACCTTTGAAAATGAATAAAATATTGACACTATTTTGGCACGAAAGGAGCATGACTTTATTACGTTCAGTTTTTGGGGTATTATTTTCATGTGCTTAAATAAATGCATGGATGGATCTACTGTGGATAAAGGTTACCATAATTGCCTGTCTTCTCATTTATTACCTTTCATGATTGTTGCCCCTCGCAACCACAGCTCTCCTTTCTGGCCCGGAGGCAGAGCTTCTCCCGTTACAGGATCAACAATCTTGGCTTCCATCTGTTCGGATAGACGGCCAACAGAACCAAATCTCTTTGCCTCATCTGGCCCACGCATACCCGCCGCTACTCCTCCACTCTCAGTCAGACCATATCCCTAACATAAAGAGTCATAAATCAGCACTCACTTACGACTGGAATTCATACGCCGTTGAAATGTAGAATCACTGTACAATGTGGAAAGAGTGAAACACAAAAAGCAATACTGCGACCCAGCACAATGTTAAATAATAGGTAACTTCATGATCTTCAAGAAGTTCCACTAGATTTCATGTACATTACTTGGTCACTTTTAGGAGTTTAAATTTTCATTATCACATAATAATATGAACCAGTAATGCTATACATACAATTAATTTATACAAAAAAATCCAATAAAACAACTTGATAAAATAACAAAACAAATGAGAGAAATATAATATACATGTAAATGATAATGCACATTTAATCAGATTCTGTTGGTGTATCATATTATATGAAATTGGTTAAATAGGTTAAGAAAACAAATAAGAGTAATGTAATAAATGCAAATGATGACACCCATTTAATCAGATTCTGTTGTTATATGAGATCATATGAAATCGATTAATTAGGTTGATTGGATGCATAAAGTTATTCTATGTACACCTAATTTTCCTTTACCTGAAAAACCTCGACGTAAGGAAATTTCTCCTTGAACTTCTGGGTAACCTCCTTGCCGAGCGGCGCACCACCGCTGAAAAGCAACTGAAGCGAGCTAATGTCGTAGGCTTTAGTTAACTCCGATTTTATTAAAGCCACAATTAACGGCGGCGAAACCGGCACGTAAGCGATCTTATACTTCTCCACCGCCTTCAACATCGTCTCAAAATGAAATCTCTCCATCAAAACCAAAGTCTCAAAAGAAGGAACCGCTCTCATTAGCATTATAAAGCCGAAAACGTGAAATAGAGGCAGCGGTAATAACACAACCGGATTCGACGGTTGCGGCTCAGTTGATTCAGTTAGGGACTCACGACTGTAGGCTCCCGCAATAATTGAGATCAAGTTTCGGTGGGTCAACAACACGCCTTTGACCTTTCCGGTTGTTCCGGAAGAGTAAAGAATAGCTGCAGTATCTGACTGGTCTACGAGCGGAGTCGAATACGTGAGTTGAGTTGACGAGGAGAGGAACTCGGGCGAGTCGATGAGGATTGTGCGGAGATGGGACGGGAGTTTGTGTGAGACGTCCGACGTGGCGAAGGCGATGGAAGGTTTGCTGAGGTGGATTTGGTGAGAGATTTCAGAGGCGGAGCTGAGAGGATTGGCGGGAGAGATGATGACGCCGAGTGAGAGGAGAGAGAAGTAGAGAGCAGGAATGCGAAGAGAGGAAGGTGAGAGGATGAAAGCGACGTCGCCTTTGGAGAGGGAGTAGTGCGTTTGTAGAGAGATGGAGAGGGAGTGAACCTGTCGGAGGAATTCAGTGTAGGTGAGGCGTTCACCGGTGACGGCGTTAATGAGAAATGTGGTGTCGGGGGCTGTGGTTTGGAGGAGAGAGAGAATGAATTGTGTGATGGAGAGTGGCTGAGACGGTGGAGGGAGAGGAACGCGTGGTCTAAGGCTATGGTAAATTTTGGTTAGTGAACAGAAACCGCTGTTTGGATCGATCTGAAAACAAGCGTCGGCGTTTGTTTCCGCTCCCGCCATTGAATGGAAATCCAAGTACCCGAGATGATAAGGCAGGGGGGATTGGTGATGAGTGATGAATGTTTGGTATGGCAATGGATTGTTACGTCGTTGTAAAAGAGTTTACGTCATGAGAAAGATCGACAACCATACTTATTTATAGAAGAGAAGAGAAATTTAGCAGCTGGCAACTTTGACCAACGTCCTTCAATTTATTTTCAACTTGAATATTGTCCAGGTCCACCGTAACTGGTCCTTTACTGCATAGAATATGATCCCTACTTCTAGAGGTAAAATTAGAATTTAATACGCAAACTCCAGCTTCAGCCAATGCCTATAATTGCATTTTGCCGCACTTTACCGTCCATCAAATTGGCTGTAAACCCATTA
>JANLJB010003494.1:0-14707 GCA_026212285.1 Bursera cuneata
AGGACTATAATTAAGACTACCTACACTTGGGTAACACTTTCTAAGATGTAGCAGTCAGAAAGCTAAGAAAATACTAGGAATATTTGTTAGATGCTGTTTCAAATAGTTTTGAATCTGATCGTATTTATCTTAATTATTTTCTGTTATGTTATTAAGTTGTCGTAGATCCTAATTTCTAGGATCCATCCGATAGTTAAGAGAATAAGGTCCTACATGTGTCCAAGTATAATCTTGGATTGATTAAGCAATAAAATACAGTTTATTCTCTAAACTTCCATGGTATCAGAGTTTAGCTCTTAATTGGGTTTTATGGCAAAAATTGCCATAAAACCCAACGAAGAGTGATTCTTCTTTGTGTGGTCCAACGGATGAAGTCGAGTCAAATTCAGCAGCTCTGGTGTCAAGCTCTAAGCAGTCCCACACATTGCAAATTACTGTTCACAAAATGAATGGAAAAAATTGTTTCCAATGGGCTCAATCAGTCAAACTCATTATTGATGGCAAAAGGAAGCTGGGTTATTTGAATGGAGAAGAACAGAAACCAGTGGCTGACGATCCAAAGGTGAAGTCATGGAGGTCTAAAAATTCAATGATAACTGCTTGGCTCATCAACTTCATGGAACCAAGAATTGGAAGAACATTCATGTAAATGTTGACAACTAAGGATGTACGAGATGTTGTTCAACTTAATTATTCAGATGTGGAAAACCCATCTCAAATATATGAGTTGAAATCAAGACTGTGGAGTTCTAAATAGGGAATTGTGAATTAACTAAGTACTATAATGGATTTATGATTTTATGGCAAGAATTGGATCTCTGCTACAGTGAACAATAGGAGAGCCTCAATGACGTCCATGACATAACAAGCTATGGAGGATGATCAAGTTTATGTACTTTTTGCAGGCCTTAACCAAGATTTGGGTGAAGTTCAGGGTCAAATTGTCGGACGCAAACCTTTGCCTAGAATCTGAGGTGTTTTTTCTGAAGTTAGAAGCGAGGAATGCATAAAACATGTAATGATGAGCAGCAATCCTTCTGAAAACGAGAGCTCAGCTCTTGTTACAAAGGACTACGAGTTCACTTCTCAGGGTGCAGAGAAACGAAACAACAAACAAGGTGATAAGCAACGGTGTGACCATTGCAAACGCCCATGGCATACATGGGAGACATGCTGGAAGCTACATAGAAAACCACCTAACTAGAAGAGGAAAAAATGGAGGACACAACCGAGTTGGAGGAGATAGCCGAGCCTTCCAAGCTGACAGTCAAGGGCAGCCCATTCCAAAGTCTACTCCTTTCATGAAGGAATATTTTTTCTATATATTCCAGTCTTTGTACAATGGGTATTTAAAAAGTACAATGCTAACCTAATAAAGGAAAAAATATCTAAGCAATCTAAGCAATTAATCTATGAGGATTTACAGCAACATATATGGAAAGAATCAAATAAACAAAATCTGAAAAATATTCCAACAAAATGTTCATGAGTGGAAGAAAGTAGTGCTTGAAGAAATAGGAGCTCTTGAAAGAATAGAACTTGAGAGGTGACGACTCTGCCTGAAGTTCTTGAAGGCAAATCCATTATGGACTGCAAGTGGGTTTTCACTATCAAATAAAACTATGATGGCTTTCTGCAAAGATACAAGGTAAGAATGGTAGTTAAGGGCTTTACTCAAACCTATAGCATAAATATTTCAGTGGCAAAGTTGAATAATGTGAGGGTGCTCTTATCAATGGCGGTGAACTTAGATCGGCCTTTGCAACAGTTAGATGTCAAGAATGCATTTTTGAATAGAAATCTGGAGGAAGAAGTTTGCATGGATTCTTCACTTAGTTTGAAGGAAAGTTTGGATCAAATGTATGTAAGCTGAAAAAATCCTTGTATGGACTCATATAATATAATCACCTAGAGCTTACTTTGAGAAGTTTACTCACTTAGTTAAAAGATAAGGATACTTTCAGGGTCAAACAGATCACACCTTGATTATTTAAAGGTCAATTGAAGGGAAAAATTCAGTATTCATAATGAATGTTGATGATATCATTCTCACTGAGATGATTTAAGTGGAAAGGCAAGATTAAAGGAGAACTTATCATCTAAATTTGAGATTAAAGATCTAGGATCTTTGAGATACTTACTAGTAATGGAGATTACTCGTTCAAAAAAGGGATTGTTGTTTCTCAAAGGAAATACGTACTGCATTTATTACAAGAGATAGGGATGAGTAGTTGTAGACAGTCAAAAACCCTGATTGATCCAAATGTGAAGCTTTGAGAGACTAAGGAAGGTGTTGCAATGGATACTATCAAATATCAGAAGTTGATGGCTAAGTTAATCTACTTGTCTCATACTCGTGTAGATATTGCATTTGCAGTTAGCAGAGTGAGTCAGTTTATGCATTCTCCATATGAAGAACGTTTTGAAGCTATATGTAGAATCCTGAAGTACTTGAAAAATACTGTTGGAAAAGGATTATTGTTCAAAAAAAGTGAACATCAAGGCATTGAGGTGTACACTAATGCTGATTGGGCACGATCTATAACAAATAGAAGATTTACATCAGGGTATTGTACATTTGTATGGGGCAATTGCTTGGTAACATGGCAAAGTAGAAAACAAAGTATTGTTGCTAGAAGTAGTGCAGAGACTGAATTTAGAGCAATGAATCTAGGTATTTATGAAATCCTATGGTTAAGTTGAATCATAGAGGAACTAAAGAAATAAGTTGAAAGTCCTATGATAAAGCAGTAATCAATATTGCACATAGTCCGGTTCAATATGATAGGACTAAACACTTGGAAGTTGATCGACATTTTATCAAAGAGAAAATTGAATTTGGAGTCATCTGTCTACGATTTGTTCCTACTACTCAACAAATTGCAAACATCCTAGCCAAAGGACTTCAAAGACCTAGATTTGAAAATCTAACTAACAAGTTGGGCATGATAGATATCTATGCACCAACTTGAGGGGGAGTGTTAGAAAGCTAGGAAAATCCTAGGAATATTTGTTGCTTTCAAATAATTTCAAAGTTGGTTGTATTTATCTTTTATTATTTTTCTTGTTAC
The DNA here is from genome assembly GCA_026212285.1 of Bursera cuneata. NCBI lineage: Eukaryota > Viridiplantae > Streptophyta > Magnoliopsida > Sapindales > Burseraceae > Bursera > Bursera cuneata. The sequence goes on from JANLJB010003494.1 coordinate 3,072, forward strand.
GTTATTGATTTTCTAGGATCCATCTGATTGTTAAGAGAATAAAGTCCTATACGTACTCGAGTATCATCTCAGATTAATTAAGCAATAAAATACAGTTTATTCTCTAAACTTTCAACACATATTCTACTTATTCAGACTGATATTTTAACGATTATAGATATTTTATTTAGTAAGAGGATAATTATACATTAGAACTTTATTATGTTGTTTGAGACTTTTGCGAGTTTATTATCACTTTCTTGGCAGAAGAAATATATCCACCTAAAATTTCACTGCAAGCCATACTGTCAATGTACAACTATCTAAAACTAGACTCAAGAAATAAAGATGATCAAAATATGATGGCAAATCCATCAAGCATTTTCAAATAATTACAACAAATCTATCACTAATTTTAACTTCATAATTGTTGGTTTCCTTGTCAGGGTTAATGCCATAAAAGTAATCGACATTAGGAATTCTTGATAGAATTCAATAAGAGTCTAAAGCCTTCTTAAGAGTAGAGACTAAGGTTTTAATGAATGTAATTTTTCTTATATGTTCTAAAAGAAATGGGGGATAGCCAAAGGTTCTAGGAAAACCCTAGCTACCAACTTCAGAGAGTGAGAGTGAGGGACAGAAAGACAATGGCAAGAATTGATCTTTGGTCATCCCAAGCTTAGTTTCTTATGGTTTCTTTAAGTCTTTTGTAGAGTTAGGTCGACTATATAACTTGTGTCTAGAAATTTAGTGAATCAGATGGAAGATTCACAGTTTATGAGACTATGTCTTTAACTTAGACAAATTTTGACTCAAAACTTTGACCAGTTAATCATTAGAAAAAGCGTGGACATGAATTTATCTACCACAGATGAAGTTATATGTCTTTATCTAAAATATCTAATTAATGTATTAATAATTACTCCACTATGACATATAAATGAACATTTATTATCAAAACACCATGAAATTGTCGAATAGGGATGGGATGTGAGTCAATGGAGAAAAACAAAAATTTTGAATATTAGGTCATACTTTGGTCTCCTATTTCAACTTGAACAACCTATGAGTCCTAGAGTTCCAACCAAAACTTTATCTAAAGCCTTCTCAAGGTTGGAGATGTAAATTTTCTTGATCGCGATTTTTCTCATACATTCCAAATGAAAGAGGAAGCTATTAAAGCTTCTCAAAAAAACCCTAGCCACCAACTTTAGAGCGTGAGCAAGACAGAGATGGCAACAAAGATTGATAATCTATCATGCCAGACTTAGTTTCTATGGTTTATTAGAGTTTTTGAGACTTGAGGTACCCACACACCCAGTTTCTCGAAATATAGAAAACTGGGTGGAAGATTCGAGGTTTATAAGATTGAATTCAAGTGAAGAATTTAGACAGATTATCCAAAAAATTTGATCAATATAACCATCCAGATATATGTAGTATGAAATTTGATTTAACTATTAGAAACAAAGTTGTTTATCATTGCCTTAATGATTTTAAAATGAAATGTTATAATCAAAGTACCATAAGAAAGCTGGAAAACGATTTGATACAAAATATGGAGAAAAACAAGAAGTTTGGGAGTTAGATCAAACTTTTTGGATATCAATTCTCCAGCTTAAAAGTTCTATAAGATTCCCTTTTTTTCTTTTTATTGCACGGATCTAATCGTATGAGTGTTATACATCGATTTATGTGAATTACTTTTCTTTTATATCTGATTCATGACGTGTGCAAATTTCACATCAAATTTTTTTCTTACTTTAATTTTAAAAAACAAACATTAATCTCTTCATTTCCCAAGCTATCTTAATTTCATATTATCTATATTTGTAGTTATTACTCATGATTCCAAAACTTAGCCTTTATCTTCTTATTGTAAACCAACTTGATTGGCATTAGTTATAACTACGATTTACTCATGAAGATAGCAATTAATTTTATTGTGTTCTATCAATATGTTTAGTTTAAATTAAATGTAAGATGACTTATTATATACTAGAATTTGATCATTCTCATTGACTTAAAGCTTTTATATCAATTTGTTACTTAAAATTTGTCACCTTAACATGACTTAAAAAAAAAAAAATTAACCTTGCTATAATTTGGAGTTAAGACACCTAACCTTTTTCCTGAGAGCATCAATTTCTTTAAGAAATCTTTCAGCCTGAAATACACAACATGTTCCATATACCAAGAAAATGCACAAATGATCAACATTACAAAACAATAAGCTTCACAGATTAACAAGTAGAAGAAGAAGAAGAAGATCGAACTTTAGTTTCTAGAACACGGCTCAAGCTTCCTTCAAGTGAACTTTCTAGCTTCTTTAACTCTTCCATACTTAACCCTTGAAGTTCTTCTCCTTTCATCTGTCTGTTAAAGGTGGCTATGATCATGTACTGGGAGCGATTCAATATAAAATCTTCATATGTTAATGAAGTAACAAGCTAACCAGTAGTTGGGAAGTAATTTTACCTCAGTTCATGAGTCTTCTCTTCTACCTCCAAGCTCAACATAGCGTAGGTACTGCTTTCAAGCTATACAAACAGTGAAGAATAGTTATTTATTCATTTGCCGAACTAGGATATATTTCATTACTCTTGACTCTTAGTTTTATGAAACTTTAGAAGATAATCATTAGTATGTGAAAATAAGTAGCATTAAAATAGTAAGCTCGGGCATTAATAACAAGAAACAAGAAACAAAAAGTAACAATATAATTAGCTAGGGCATTGATAAGAAAATTTCCTTCTCCAAGCCTTTGCTATTTGAAGTTTCCCAGGTGGAGTGAAATTGTGGAAAATACCCTTAACTGCTTCTTGATTACTATACCTTTCATAGTCTACCAAAATTAATTTTCATCCAAGGATAACCAGGATTGCGCCATATAATTGAAATAATCTTAAGAGATTTTTAAAGATGAGACGAAATACAGTAGTTTGTGATGAACTCAATTTATTATCAGAATTAGAGGTTACATAACATAGCAAAAAGAACCAATATGTCTTTTAACATAATTTGCTTCTAGCTAACTTTCTAGATAAGAAACTGTCTTATGTTTATGCAAAGAATCACGCCGGGGGCCAACTGATAACATTGATATGTCTTTCAGTTGAATCACATCATCAATCTGTAGGTAGTCTTCTATAAAAACGATTTATAAACGCCAAGCCAAAGTAGAAATATTGTGAGGTATAAAGAACTCCCAAATTAAACAGGTTGAAGCGGCAAGTTAAGTCAATCTTCTCTATAGGAGCAGCTATTTAAGGATAACCAGAATAAAAGATCTGGAGGAACATTCCATTTATTCAATGTTAATTTAAGAAAGACATTAATCATAGCTTTAAGAAAATATCCAACTCTCTTAACTTCAAATGCATATCTAGTAAGTATAACGTTAATTGCTTGTACTTTCTTTAAGAAATAAGTAAATCATATATATATATATATATATATATATATTGTATAAGGTTAGGTTATTAGGGTTTAATTTTTCTAACTTAATTTTTATATACTATTTGATAGCTATTAATTTATTACAATCTATTGGTGGGTAAGAAAACTTAAAAAATAGTTTTTTTCACGTTAACTCAGTAGTTCTTTCCCTCATTAGTTAAAACAGTGGATTACTATCAAATTATGTATGAAATTAAGTTAAAAAGATTAAGTCCCAATAGCCTATATATATATATATATATTATTTTTCTTGTTTTAAAGCCAAGGGGAGGGAGGATCTCTAAAACAACATATATCTTAATAATTCCTTGGCTCCATCCAAATTTTTCTTTCACTTTTTATGATTAAAATATAACTTTTTCTTCTTCACATAAATTAAGAAGTCATTTCCACTAGTTCTTAAATTACTCAATTGATTTTTATAATCTGATACATTTTCAGTTTTTCTGAAAAACAACTAAACTTTGATGAGAATCTAAAATATAAGAACTTGATGCTAGATCTTTCATTAAATCCAAGTATGGTTTTTTGCTGATACCTAACCAACTAATGCATTATATAGATGTAAAAATTTTAATAAAAAATTGAGGTCACTATTTAACATAACTAACCCAGCTAGCATTATACAGATTGCTCAGTTCACTTGAACTAACAACTTTTCATGAATTATCTTTATTAAAAGTCATTATCGTTAACCAAGTTGAAAGCAATTACTCCAATCTATGAAGAAACTTTAAATCTCAAACTGTTTGAATGAAATTCAAATTCATGACGAAAATCAACTTATTAGAATTAGAAGAAATAAAACCTGGTGGGAAAGAACCAATCTGTCTCAACATGGATTTGCAATGAAAAAAAGAAAACCTATTTCAATGAAGTAACATCTTTAAAATATGATTTTTTTTCTAGCTTTCTGGACAAGATAAAACAACGATAGACTGGTTACCACTCACAAACTAATTAAAAACCTGAGGTGATAAAACTTTTTGAAACAATGTTGTGCCTAAAAGTGTTCAAGAATGTAAGATCCAAAGAAGTTGGGGAAAAGATTAGAGATCCAGCTCCCCAGCATCCTTGTGCAAATGCTCAATGGAGAAAGAGATAAGAAACCGTTTTATTCATATACAAAGAATCACAAAGAAGGCATACAGCAAACTGATGCCGTTGAAATGTGACTTAGTTGAATCACACCTTCAGTAGGTACCCTCCTATTGAACAAATTAAACGCCATGCTAAAGTAGAAACCTTTGAGAGATATAATAGCATGAAAAAAAGTTTTTATTTATATATAAATAAATGTCAGTAAGTCTCCTAAAATTAAACGCCATGCTAAAGTAGAAATCTTTGAGAGATATAATAGCATGAAAGAAGTTTTTATTTATATATAAATAAATGTCAGTAAGTGAACAGCAGAAAAAATATATGAATCATAAAATAATAAAATTTCACCACCTTCAGAATGAGGAGACATGCCAATCTCATTCACAGCATGAAGTAAAACCAGAAACATATAACTAGAGAAATATGCCACATTTTTTTTTCTTTAATAATGCCAGAAAGATTCAACAACTCTCTAGCATATATAAATGCAGGTAAAATACACTATCTTAAAAGTTTATGATCTATCAAATGCATATTTAATTGATATAACATTAATTTACTTTTTTTTATTTATTTTTTGTTTTCCTTAAGCTTTCATTTTCTTGTTTTAATACAAAGAGGAGAGAGGATCTCTAAAACATTAATAGATTTCTTAACAATTCCTTGGCAACTTCTAAATGTATTATCTTTCAGATAACCAAGTGATCAAGAGCAAATACACCAATGTATGAAGAAACAATAAATCTCTAATTCCTTAAAAAAATAAAAATAAAAATTATTCAAAAGTTGGTTATCACTTATCATTCTGTTTAATGATGTGAAAAAGTTACATAGAATATTTAAGATCATAGCAAAGGAGAACAATTCCATGAAAAATTGCATCTTACCTGCAATTCAAAAGATGGCCGACCCAATCTGTTCTGGTCCGGTTGCTGCATTTTACGATGCCTTTCAATCACCTGCCCAACACTTCAGTAGACAAGAAAAGGATGGTTCAGAAACATATTAACTAAATAAATTGAAAAAATTATAATTATACAAAAGTTGTTTTGGAAAGATTTCAAAGAATACATATAATTTTTTTGAGAGTTATTTAGGTTTAAATATTTGTTTATAAGAAGTCCAGTTGGATTGAATTATTATTATTACTTTTACCCAGGAGTTTTAGTATCTAGAGATCCCATTATATATGGAAATAAAATTAATGTTAAGGAAAGTCTTAACAAACTTGCAAAATTTATCAAAAACTGAAAAAAAAAAAAAAAAAAAAATTATTATCTAAGTATCCTTAATAGCAGTAAAAAGCATAATAACTAAAATGAAAGTAGAAATATTTTTTACACCTGCCCAATTATATGCATTAAGTTTTTCACAAATTTTATGGAACTGTTTTATAGTTCAATTATTTTAGCTTTCTCTTCTTCTTATATCGTGTCTGGAATTAGACAACAAGAGGGGGTTAGCTCTAATAACTCTTTTCATTTGTTTTTTTGCTCTTCTTTAGTGTCACATTTATTAATTAAGATTTAAACACCCCTTTCTAGTTCTTCTTGTACAATAATTAAGTTCACAAAGTGATTTCTCTTTTAAGATTTCAGTAACTGGAACGACTTCAACATCTTGCTAACCAGTTTGAAGCTTGGAATAAGTGGAATTTGTGTGAAAAAGAATATTTTTGTTGACTAAAAATTGTAATAAAAAAAAAAGACATGATTGATAATACTGGTTGTTAGTGTTATCTTTTTTATGCTAAGAAGATTGAAGATTTAGGCATCTTACTAAAGCATAAGATTCTAATGCCCGAATCTCGCATCTAGAAATGTCAATATTTTATAAATCTTAGTTATTCACCTATTAAACCAGAGCATGAATTTTATTAACTTAGATATATATGTTTAGTGACTTCTAGAAATTTAGATCATGTATTTCATTTACCAAAAGAAACAAAAATTCCGAAACAATTTCATTTGACAGATTAAAATATAAACAACTATTATCATTTTAATTATAGTAAACACAAAAAGGTAGTTGCTTGTTTCACTATAAAAGCTATAAGCCTATCAATATGTAAATAGTTTGACCTCATGTGTTCTAATTAAATTTTGGGCTCTAGTCCTCTACCACGAATATCAGCTGTTGACTCAGAACATATTCTAAATCTGCATTAATGTGCATAAAACACTGCCCTATCGTTTATATGCAGTATATATAAGAGTTTGTCTCATAGCATAACTAGTTTTATTAAATTTCTTGAAATTAAGTAAGAGGTCTGAGGATCAATCTTCCTTACACCTTCTTGGAATAAGATCAATTTAATTTGTATTTATGCATGAGAACATGGTTCGGTATTGGATCTAAGTGTTTTAAATGGCTAGGATGAAATCTTTCATTTATGATTTTGAATGTGCATTAACTGTGCAAATTTGCAAGCTTAAATTTAATCTCAAACAACCAAATTATTTACATCCAATGGCCAAAAAACTGTGTAAAACATATAGTATTATGAATCCTTTCCTAATGCTCATTATCATTTATTGATCTCTTATGTCTTCACATAGTTTTAAATCAACATTAGTTTCCCATTACATATCGATAAAGATGCAGAAACAAAGAAGAATAAAGATGGAGAATCCAATGGTTAAGCCTTGGATTGGTTGTAGTGGTTATGCATACGACCACTCAATCATATAACAGACAAGATTCTCTCTTAAAATGGATTTTTACTATTACAAAAAAAGCTCATGTAATTTTGCAAATGAGAAAACACAATTCACAACAAAAAGAAATCGTTGATACACTACTTAATGCATATTAACACAACCGGATGTTAGGAAATCAACATGTTCTACTGACAATTAGTATTTTTATGTAGCGATTAATGCTAAAATAAGACAAAATAGCAGAGAAAATGAACAACATAAGTACACACTAATTTTACATGGTTCAATAAAACTATGCATACCTCTACCAAAGAACCAAAAGGAAATCACAAACAAAAATAGAGACAACTTTTACACTCCTAACTAACTCAAGTTTAATCCTAAAACCCAAACCTTCGTACACTCTCTCTTAGCTTTGACACTCAGTTCTTTAACAAAACCTCTATCTTTCTCCATCTTTCCACAAACTGGAAATCCTTTATCACTTGTAATAATTGGTTTCCAATTCCTCTATTACTGGAGAATTGAGTTGTTATTGATAGGGTAGATTGATTAATCAAATTGTTAAAAATCTTCTGAAAAGTACTAGGTCAGTTGCCCTAAGATAGGAATCACTTTTTTAATTGAAGTATAATGTTCAATTTGGGAATAGTCAATAGTTTGACAAAAGTTTTGAAATTGACTCAAATAATTCTTAAAAGGCTTGTCATGGCATAAGAGATTTCTCTTTAACAAAGGCGGTTATCCTAGAACTTTTCCTGGTAAGGTTTCAAAACCTAAATTGTTCATACCCATCTTACTATAAAAGGTGAAATATCTCCCACATAATGCTCAATAAAGAAACTTCTCTCATAAATAAATGGAAGACATGAGATTTGATGTTTTATACTTATATATTTGGTCCACCCAACGGTTAGTGGAGTCAAACATTGATGAAATGCAATGGTCTCCCCTATCATTTTCTACAACATTTTGCTAAGCTTATGACTTTAGAAAGTTAATTTTGTAGTAAATTTTTCATGTTTTCTAGTTGTTTGCTTTACAAATTATGGATACTTACGTTAGATTCTTTCCTTTCTATTGAATGAATGTTAGTCAATTTTTATATCTCTCCAATGTTTTGTTAATTTCAAGATTATGGTGATTGATATATATATACGCATTTTCACCCTTTATCCTATGGCTAAATCATTTTCAACAAAAAGAAAAACCTTACAATTTGATTAAGACAACTTAAATTTATCAAGAACTCTTATATCTTACCATTGATTTGCTTTGCAAGATTTCAAATGTTTCTATCAAGATTTCAAACTATCACAACCAAAAGGAATTTATATCAAATTTTGCCTAAAGGTTTCCGTAAATTAGTTTATATTTTTCTAATTTGATTTAAAGATTGACACCTTATTTCATTAACTTTATTTGTTTAAGCAAGTTTATTGTAATCCTCATGTTTGGAGTACTTCATGTTAATGTGGTTTTCAAAAAAACTAGGTATCTAGTGGTCAATTTTGTAATATTAAGTTATTGAGCCTTTATTGTAACTTTATAACTAGTATTTCTAGATTTGTATTTGATATTTTAAGGAACTAATTAAAACAAGAGTCTAAACTTATAAAGAAAGCATGAACCCTAAGTAAAAGAACATTGTGATTTTAGGAAATTAAATATAAATTGAATAAGCTTGGAGATAATTATAATCATTTTCTCTAAAACTAGTGAGATTGTTGCCTCGATGCATGTAACCCTTCTTGTTCATATACAAAAAATAAAATAAGTAAAACAACGTCTCTTCATTATGTGCTAGTTTTGTTGTTAGAAGTGAGACTACTAGTTTGTAAGCCCACCGATACTCAACAGTTCAGAATCAAAAACTTGGAAAGTATCGAGATCCAATGCCCACTAATAAGGAGAGGTATCAAAGATTAGTTGGTAAGCTAACCTACTCATCTCATACTTGCCCTGATATTGCCTATGCTGTAAGTATAGTGAGTTAGTTTATGCACTGCCCTAGTCAAGATCATATGGATGCAGTAATTTGAATTCTTTGATATTTGAAGTCTTCTCCTAGTAATGGATTCATGTCTCCAAGAATAATCATCTCAATATCGATGCCTATACTGATGCAGATTACACGGGAGATATTTCTGATAGGAAGTCTACATTAGAGTACTTTACTTTCGTAGGAGGCAACCTAATCACTTGGAGTAGTAACAAGCAAAATGTAGTGGCATTATCTAGGGCTGAAGCTGAGTTCGAAGGAATGGCCAAATGTTTTTTGTGAACTACTTATGGTTTAAAAGGTTGCTAACCGAAATCGGTTTTACTCCTAGCTCTAAGATGAACTTGTTTTGTGATAGCAAAACAGCCGTTGATATTTCGCATAACCTATTCCAGCATGACCATACTAAAAACATTGAGGTAGATCGATAGTTTATCAAATACAACCTTGAAGCCAAGATAATTAGATTTCCATTTGTTAAGTCTGAAGATCAATTGGCAGATATACTCAATAAGGCTATTTCTAGAAAGATCTTTTACTGCTCACTTGACAAGTTGGGCATGGAGATATTTATGCACCAACTTGAGGGGGAGCGTTGGCATGAATTGTTAAATTGATTGAATTGTTAAAAATTAGTTATCAAATCCCTTGCTTCAAGGGACAATCAAGATGCTAGCCTTAGAAAGTGTATAGCCTTATTAAATCCCTTACTTCAAGGGACAGTCTAGATGCTAGCCTTAGAAAGTGTATAGCCTATAGTTTCCTGAAAGAAATGATTCTTCTATTGTTACATATATTTGTATGATTCCAGTAAAGTGACTATACAAAAACTAGATTTACCATTTTTATCATTACTTCAAATGATGCTATGGTTGGAAAGAAGGAAGGAAAAAATTGGTGTAATCACTGTCACAAATCAAATCACAGACCAAAAATTGTTGGAAGCTGCATGGAAAACCTCAAAACTAGAAAAGCAATAGGCAGCTTCAAAGGAGCCTTCATGTTGCTAATAAAGAAACAAAGTCTGGAGCAAACAATGGAAAATCATTTCTAAGGAACAAGTGGATCATCTTATCAAAATAATAAACCAGTCCTATACTTCCAATTCCAATCCTTTTTGTTCAATATATCTGTTTAAAGCTTTTTTATTGCTTAAGAAAATGAGTCCATCATTTGTTACTTCTTCATTAAGATAATTTTCTAATTTCTAGCAAAATACAGATTAACCAATAAGTGTATAAAGTGGCTAATAAGAACAAGAACAACATAAAATTGGTCTTTTTTTTTTCTCTGGTTGGTTTATTTTCTTGTATTAGAATTTATTTCTTGATTATCTATTATTTGCACTAAATTTATTTAAATAAAATCTTTTAAGGTGGCTTTGAGTTTATCTACCAAAGAGTTTATAATACTCCAAAGTAAACATAAAATATGCTAGAAATTAACAAAATAATTGTTATTAGAGTTTAGGCTATTCAAAAGTAGTTTGCAATATCTGAGTAGAGTAACACCACGTCTGAAAGTTTAAATTGGAGTGAGTGAAGTTTAATGTGAAACTTTTTAACGAAAATTTGAACTTTGCATTATGAAAAAGGAAAATGAGAAATATTGTACAACTTACATTGTGCTAAGATCATTAGTTTGTTTTACAATTCATCTTGGCGTGTGTGTGTATATCTATATAAACTTGTAGTACGACAACCTAATAGCTCTAGAAGTGTGTGTGTATCTATATACATACACATTAAAGAATCATAAGGGGCAAAGGTTATAACATTTAAGAAGCTTTATGTAAAAAAATTTGTAATTAGAACAATATATGAAGAATATAAGTTAAGTGTAGAAAATAAGCTTTGATTAAATTCCAAATCAGAATATTTTATCTAAATTTGTATTTCTAGCGAGCAATATAACAAGCCCATAAATTCATTTAGTGAATACGGACATCTCAATGAGTTTCATTCTAAATTTAAAATCTAATTTCTCTCTAATTTCTTATGAAAATGTCTATATCAATAATGGGAACTAATTTTTGTTTGATTAAGGATAGATACAAGAAACTAAAAGATATTGCTATTTGACAAGATAAATAAATGAGAAAAAATATAGTTTCAATCCTTTATGAACATTATCTTTTGGTAGGGTTAAAGACAAGCAAAGATAACCTCATTATATGTACAATTAATAAGATAAAATAAATAAATATTTTAATCTATAGTAGTACTCCTAGAATAATGTTATGAAATTAGATTTTTGGTTTTAACATTAAAGCAAGAATTAAATTAAAATAAAACTTTTTTTTTCAAACTTTTTAGAAGTGTAATAGTTAAAAAAAAAACTCCAAGACTAAAATATGAAAAAAATTGAGATATATAAATGGATTTAAAATATATATATATATATATATATATATATATATATATATATATATATAT
>JANLJB010003497.1:9038-48554 GCA_026212285.1 Bursera cuneata
TGTTCTGTTTCTTTTCTTAAATTGTTCACAGACTTCCTATAGCAATTGTTGTGAAGTTAGGATTATTTGGATCCTAACAGTATACTATATGGATTGATTTTCTCTTGGTTTGTAGATGCCTATTCATTAATTTTAGTCTTCATTAAACCCCATCTAAGCACATGCTTGTTTCTTATTTATGTTTAGTGAATTTTTGTGTATGTAAGCTCCTGGTTTAATTGGGTTTTTCTTGGGTGTTGAAGCGATACTCAAGTGTGGAAAAGTGTTGATGGATGATATGATATTGGCTTATAAAAAATATGAAATTGAAGTGCCAGTTATGCTTTAAATAGATGTCTTTTCTATTGACATAAGTCTGTTTTAAAAATTCCTGCATTATCTACTTCTAAAACTAAAGTACTTATTCAATGATTGCATCAGTGGATTCTATCAAGTGGGTTCGCCGTGATTGTATGGTCCTTGGTTGCTTTCAATTAACTGAAGATGGAAAGGAGGAAAATTACCTTGTCCAAGTGATCAAAAGCAAAAATGGAAAAATTACTGATGTGAGTAGCTATTTCCTGCATATTGTTTGTCAAAAACTTTTCATATTTATTGAATAGTGGTTGAACCTGTTTTTTATTTTTTATTTTATTTTATTTTATTTTATTTTTTTTGTCGATAGTTTCTTCTAACTTGTACCATACAGCTATAGGCTAGATGTTTTGTTGACCAAGTTTATTACTTTGGAATAGAGAACTGCACTTATTTTGTTTTGATTTGCAACTTCGTAGTTGAAGCTAATATTGAGTGCTTTTAGGAATCAGGATTACGGAATATAGTCCGGCCACATAATTAAGCTCTTATAATTTTTAGTAATCAACATTTCCCAATGTGATTGTTTATGAGCGGACTTCTTTAACCTGTCAGGCAATTCATCTGCAACCACCAATTATACAGGACCAATCTGCAATTCTTTATTAGTTTAATTCATTGCTCTGGCTGCAAATAGTGGTAACAGTGCAGTAGCAATAGCATTAACAACTGTGTTAATAATTTTTCTTATTCATCTGTATTATTGTCTCGCATGTTGATTTTAGGATGTACTTTTTGCAGGCTTCTTCTAACCCTGTTGTTCTATCCTTCTGCGATTTATTTGCTGGTATAGTTGATGACATTGTACCCTTTGGAACTGGACCTTATTTATACTTGAGCTACTTAGATCAATGGTATGGTCTTATTGCTTTCATATTCTTTAACTTTTATTTCTTTCTTTATCTGTTGTTACCTTTTAAATGTTTGGCATTTGTGAATATTGAATTCATTTCAGCTCCTGCATGCTTTTTATTTAGTTTGATTATTGAAGCATGCCTGCACTTTTAGCAGTCAAATTATTTGGTTGATATGTACTACTTCAGATAATTTAGATACAATGTTTTTTCCTGAGAAAACACTGTTATTGCTTAGAAGGGAAATACTGCTATTTCAGATGGTGAAATAAAATTGAGTCTGTTCTATTCAAACATTTGGAAAAGTTTTTTCTTGCATTAAGAACCCTCTTCTTTTTAATGCATCTATGGTAGTTTATTTAGAGAAAATGAGTATGACATGGTAGAGGATATCTCCTTCAATATTGAAGTATAAGTGGAAAAAAGTAGGTCCAAGCCTGATTAGGCAAAAGTCTAAGGGAAAGATTGCACTAGTTTCATTTAAATAACATTTTGTACCTTCATTTATATATTTTTGGGTCAAAAAATAGCTTTTTTGTTTGCTTTTTGATAGAGCTTATTTAAACTTGGAAGTGTTTATGTTCTTGCTTACAATGAATGTCATATATACTGTTCTAGACAACGGTTGTTATCTAAAAGGATTTTGTTTCTTGGTTTTGTTTATACTCTGACTGAATATATAATGTGGAGTAAATTTCAGACCATCCCATACCATTTCTTAAAATATACACATTCAAAATGGTTTCAAAATTCATCGAAAGCCTCAAGTAAAATCTTCTGATTTTATTTGAAACCTCCCCTACCAATGAAATTGTCAACTAAAAAGTTAACCAGCTAGTTGGAGTCTGTAATTAGGCCATATCTCAGGGAAAATCAGTGAGATTTATCATTTAATCTACTTGCTTGACTTTGTCAGCAATGTTTTATAACTTGTATTCACTTGACTGCCAATTACTTTTTGTAAACTTGAATTACTTAGTTAGTAGTCTTGCTTTATATCATTCTTTTGGGTGACATCCTTGAAAGCGCCTGCCAATTTATTGGTAATAGCTACTTAACTTCTATTCTTGATTTTAATTTCAGTGAACTTGCAATTACTGCTAATAAAAAGAATACAGATCAGCATATTATGTTGCTTAGTTGGTCACTGGGTGATGGAGGGAATGGCGTTGATGTTGTCGATATTGACCGAGATAATTGGCTCCCAAGGATTGAGCTTCAAGGTGCTTAAACTTGTATGCTAGACTTTTGATAAATGGCCAAATGAATGTTTTGGTTTGCCACAATGGTCTTTCTTCTTAAGGGACTATGAGTAATTATATGCAAAGGTTATCAAGTCCAAATGTTTTCTACTAAAAAATGCAACTAAGATAGCACATCTTTTGATGGATCTCTAGGAGTTGTGAAAGCATATATTGTCTAATAAATGGCTAAAATGGCTTGAGCCTCAAACTCAGTCTTCAAATACTGCCAATTTAGAATACCTTTATGTACGTTTATCTTAATGATTAGTGGTTCAGTTATACTATTCTATGGCTTTTGGCAAAAGTCTATTGATTTTCTAGACAACCTATTAAGATTAGTTAGACAACCTATTAAGATTAGTTAGTAAATCTAAATAAGAATATAGACTGAATGTACAGCTTTATTTTCAATCATTAAATGATATTTATGTTTGCTTTCTGCTCTCTTTTTTTTTTTTCCCTTTTTTTTTCCCAAATTATTTTTTTACTATTCTTCTATGGCCTTTTTCAGATAATGGTGATGATAATTTGATCTTGGGACTTTGCATTGATCAAGCTTCCCAGTATGGAAAAGTTAAAGTCCAACTTGGAGTTGAAGAACAGAAAGAACTTTCACCATATTGTATTCTTATGTGTCTAACTCTAGAGGGAAAGCTGAATATGTTCCATGTTGCAAGGTAGTCCCCTATGATATTATATATCAGTAATTTATTAGCAGAGCCTGCATTATTGTTATGTTGTCCATGCTCTATTTTTCTATGTTTGATATTGACTTGTGTTTAATTGTAGTGTTTCCGGAGTGACAGCTCCACCTGAGATAATTTCCACCCTTTCTGAAGAGGAAGAGGATCCTCCTGCTGTGGTAACTGTAGAACATGAATTACCTAAACTTTCTTCTGGATCAGGGCAACAAAAAACAGAACCAGTAGCTTTTAGTCTTCCATTGGAGGATATGAAATCAAAGGAACCTAACACACTTGGTGGTAGAGAAATTTCTGCCAAAAGCAGCCTGAAGCAATTTGATGACTGTGAGAGTTCAACATCTACACTTGTTAATCAAATGCTCCATAAAGATACCATATCTAGAAACCAGCAATTGGAAGATACAGATGGTCAACATGTACAGCTTCCTGTGCAGAAAAGTTTGGGGCAATTTTCTTCCTCAAAGCTAGAAGGACCTGATTATGCAGTTAGGGATTGCATCAAGACGGAAACTCAAATTGCCGGATTCGTATCAGGAACTGCTGCATTTGGAGGAAAATTTCCAACTAGTGCCCTCAGCCAATCAAACCATAAGGATCTACCAAAAAGCTTTGAATTTGGTAAGGAAACACTGGGAAAAATCGGATCAGCTAGCTTGCAGAGTGCATCATCTCAGTCATGGTCTGTTGGAAAACCCATATTTCGGGAGGAATCTGATGTCAGATTGCCATTTGGATCTTCAAGTCATAGTCAAGGCAAAAATTCTGAAAATTTTGATAGTAGTGTAGGTACCGCAAATGTTTCTAGTGGCTTTGCTGGAAAACCTTTTTCTTGGAAGGATGCCACTAGCACATCAACTTCCATCAATTTTTCTGTTAGACCAGTGCAGGGTGATGAACAGAGAGCTCCAACAGGGACTGGGAAAATTGAGTCCTTACCTTCCATACGTAATACACAATTTTCATCATCACAACTGAATGTTGTTTCTGGAAAGTCTCACAACCACAAGCTTTATCCTTCCAAGGATGACTACAAAACTCATTCCCTTTCCGGAATGCCAAATTCGGAACCAAACTTATCAAAACAATCTGGCAATGTAATCAATGTCTTATCTCTTCATATTACCCATTTCCCTGCATGCTGGGTGATGAGCAATTTTATATTTGTTTTATCCCCTTGTTTGTACGGTTGCATTAAACCATTCTATTCTCTTGATATGAATATGGAAGTTCTTCCTTTTGTAACTTGATAACTTTGTAGAAGTTGATAGGCAGCAGTATAGGATGATATCCATGGAAATTTGTTAGCTGGGTTGTTGTGCAAGCAGTGAATGTGTTTTGAAATTTTCCCCCCTTTTTTTTTTTCCTGATAGGAAACGAATATGATTTTATTAAATGAAATTTTCCGCATTATGCTTAAATTTTCACAATTATCTATTACTACCACATTCTAACTAAATTTTTAGTGTTGAAAAAATGGAAAATAAGCTACAACTCTACTTTATTTCAGCATGTGATTATTGCCAACCTATTTGACAATCAAAATCTACATTCTCACGTTCACATGATTCCTATATCTTTGTTCAATGCATGTCTTTCAATTTGGTGATCTTTCTGGCTTAGAGCCCTTGTGTATGGGTTTGCATTTTTTTTGTGCATGTTTGTGTGGTTATCTTTCCCTTTTATATTCTTTGGTTGGGGAACTTATGTAAATTTTGAGGACAGGTGTTTGCACTTTTCAATATTTCTCAACATTTTTTTTTTTGTCAATTTGACAGATCAAAGAGATGGCCAAGGAATTGGATGCTCTACTACGGTCAATAGAAGAGACAGGTGGCTTTAGGGATGCCTGCACTATTTTTCAGAAAAGTAAAGTTGAAGAATTGGAGCAGGGCATAGCGACTCTCTCGGAAAAGTGCAGAATGTGGACGGTGACTTTCACTCAATGGCTCAAAATATATATTTTGCATATAGATATATAGATATATACACACATGCCAGAATTGAGCAGGACTGAACTCTGAAGAGCAGAAGTAGTGTACTTCTTGAGCTAGCTTTTCAGCAAGAAAGTCCTTTCTAATTGGCGTATAAGAAACTAGAAATTATGCAAAGACATTTTTCTGTTTTAATTATTATACCTATTTACTTATTATCTGCTACTATCAAAACGCGTATTGTTAACTTACACATGGGTGCTCAAACCAAAAATTCTCTCTGTTGCTCCTTTCATTGTAAAGGAAAAGGCGTCTTCCCACCCTTTACTTACGTTACGCAACTGAAGAGATTTTGGAAAAGAAGAACACAACACAAACAAACCAGATCAATGAAGATTAGGCATCTGGCCCCTTCCTACAAAGACGGTTTTTTTGAATTTCCTGGAACTGACTTCATTTTTGAAATGCAATTGAAGATCCAAAATGTGAAATTGGTTTTAATTATAGGAGCATCTGATTGGGTCCTTTTATTAACTCAGACCTTCCTTATTTTCCAAATTATCACAATATGATAAATATTCTAGATTATTTGCATCTTGGACAATGAAACTGCTTGAATATGTGCAATTTTGGGTGACATTAACTTCAAGGCTCTATGTTTACTTTCCTCCCATTGTTGTGACTGTTCCTTATTTGTGTTGTGTACTACTGTATATATATCGAAAGCATTTTTAAATGTTAGCCATATGTTTGTGCATAAATGCTTTTCGTTAAGGCCTTTCTCAGTGGGTTACCAGGGCTCTTATCTTTATTATCTTTGGACTTTGTAGAGCATAATGGATGAGCGGCTTGAAGAGATTCAAAATCTTCTTGATAAAACTGTTCAAGGTATTCTTCATTGGCATGCAGCAACTTCTTTCAGAATATAAATCTAGTCAAATGGAAGTAATGTAAATTTTCAACAATTTAAAGCCTATTTAGGAGATGATGAATTTTATTTAAGAGTAATATGGTAAATGTTTTGGGTGGGAATGGTTGAAATACTTTAAATAATGTTGAGATAGATCTCATTAAGGAAAGTAGGAAGTTAACATACCTATTATTGTAAAATTGGCTTTCAGTTTTGGCAAGGAAAATATACATGGAAGGAATTGTTAAACAAGCTTCTGATAGCCGATATTGGGACCTCTGGAATCGGCAGAAGTTGAGCCCTGAACTTGAGTTGAAGAGGCGACATATATTAAAACTGAATCAGGTATATCATCAAGTAGTTTCACTAGTGATAGATGTATCTGACATGAAATTTATTTTTTTAACTTTCTTCCTGTCCCAGGATTTGACTAATCAATTAATTGAATTGGAGCGGCATTTCAATACCCTCGAACTCAATAAATTTGGGGAGAATGATGGCATTCAAGTAGGTGAGAGAGCTTATCAGAATAAATTTAGGCCATCAAGGTATGATTATTATTATGCTTTTTTGTGCAACTTCAGTATTAGATTTTCTTATATTGTTCATTGGTTGATATAATATTATGACTATTGAAAACTTCAATGAAGTAGTTGAAAGAGGTAATTTATTTGAGCTTATCGCAATTAGCTAATAATGACTTTCTTACTTCTCTGAATCTAATGTACTCACTTCACAGACACATCCAATCACTGCATAGTTTGCATACCACAATGAGTTCACAATTAGCAGCTGCGGAGCAACTTTCTGAATGCCTTTCTAAACAAATGGATGTTTTGAGTATAGAGTCACCTATAAAACAACAAAATGTTAAAAAGGAGTTGTTTGAAACAATCGGAATCCCATATGACGCCTCTTTCAGCTCTCCAGACGCAAAAGTTAGTGAACCCTCCTCTATGAAGAAACTTGTGCACTCTTCTGGTTCTGCTGCTACTAGAGATCAGTCCAGGAGACGCCAAACAAGTGCTATGAAGAGCTATGATCCAGAAACGGCAAGGAGGAGGAGAGATTCACTGGACAGGGTAATTTTCTCTTTGATTGCTTTGGTTTATTGTTTCCCTTGTAGAGTGCAAGCCTTTTGTTCTTGTTTTGTCTTGTCTTAGGTTGAAGGTCAGTCCAACACTGCAACTTAAAAGTATATTTAGTAATATAGTCTTTACAACTTAAAAACTTTACACCGGAGGTTTCATCTTGCCCAAGTTTTCCTGCTAGGTGGTGTGGTTGTATCACTACTGTATGCATTTTAATTAGTACTGTGGTCGCTTTTATTCAGACATAAAAAATTTCACTACCTCTTCTATTTCTTTAAACCCTCTTCTAGAACATTTTCATTTTTAGGAGTGAGAAATAAATATGCATACTCTTACCTTTCGGGATATTTGATACATATTTAACAAGTTCTCATGAGGAAGTCTTTTCTTCTCACATAGTGATATCGATGAATCATGTGTTCATTTGCTCATATACCTTGTTGCAGAGTTGGGCTAGTTTTGAGCCTCCTAAAACAACTGTGAAGAGGATGCTTTTGCAAGAAAATCAGAAGGGGAGTCCAAATAAATCATCATTGAAGGATAAGCAACATATTATCCCTGTCATGTTGGATGGAGCAGCAATTGTTCGCCCAAAGGATCGAACAATGCCTTCATCATCCTTATACTTACCTGGAAACAAAGGTAAGTAATGACCAATTTTAGACAATCTTCGTATAAAGACATCTATTCAGCTCCCAGATACAGTTATTGATTGTTTTCTCTTTATATATTTAACTTCAGCAGGCAGTCAGGATACTTCCCTAAAACAGGCATCTGAAAACCAGTCAATCCTGTTCAGATGGGCCAATGATCCTGTAGGACAATCTCAATCAACAGGGTTGAGGTCTCCTATGTTCCAAAGTACCATTGCTTCTACAATGTCTTCTCTTTCAGCCACCCAATTGCCTCCTATGGGAGGGCAAAACCATGCTAGAGAAATTTGCAATATTAATGCAGATAAATCAAGCTCTGGGGTAACTTATGTTGAGAAGTCCAATTCAGTGTTCATGAATGAGACCGGGTTTAGCCTAGATCAAAAATCATCAACCTCTACTACGTCGCCCACATTGATGCCGTCATTGTTCAAAAAACCCAGTGAAATGCCAAATTCTGATAGTAAAGGGACTGTGCCAATGTTTTCAACAATTGGAAGTGAGAGGCACGGGCTGACAAGCGTGAAAACTTTGACTTTTGAGACTGGTAGAAATCAAGATGCTCAATTGTCAATCTCAGCTCCTGTCTCCACTGCTTCCCTTCCTGGAAAAGTTGCACATTTTGATGTTGCAAGCAGAACCAATCCTGGTGACAAAGTATCAAGCTCTCCTGCATTCTCAATACCATTTTCTGCTTCACCGTCTCCTATACTTAGTTTTTCAACAGCTCTCCCATCCTCAATATCTGCTTCATCTTCAACTTCCTCATTTTCTGCAATGTCTTCTGGTGGATTTTTTACGAGCTCTAAAGCTGCCATTGATGCTAAGCAAACAGTTTCTTCAACATCTGTCTCCTTAGCTTCTCCTTCACTGATTGTCTCCTCGTCCTCATCATCTGCCTCTGCCTCTGCGACATTTTCCCCTTCTAGCTTATTCTCTGTCCAGGCTCCGAAAACACCAGTGTCCTTAGCTTCTCCTTTAGCAATTGTCTCCTTGTCCTCATCATCAACCTCTTCCTCTTCGGCATTTTCCCCTTCTAGTTTACTCTCTGCTCAGGCTTTAAAGACACCAGTGTCCTTATCTACTCCTTCAACTGCTGTGAACTCAACATCAGAGTCTCCCAAAACAGAACAACTTCCTACAGGTAAAATTAGTACAAAAACTGATGGGGATGCCACTACACAAACAAAGCCAGTGCAGCCTGGGCGTCCTGCAGCTGAATTTGGTTTAAAGCTTGAACCTTCAGCGTCATCTGCCTCTTTAGTTGAAACTTCTGCAGGCTTGGCATCGGGAAGCCAGAGTAGTTTCACAAATGTGGCGAATGCTGTATCTAATGTGGTATTGAATGCTCAATCAGAAAACTCATCTACTGTGAACAATTTGTTTTCAGCACCCCTTCCAACTTCTGCTAGTACCACTGGTGGAAAGATTGGAAGTTTAGACGTTGCTGTGACACAGGAGGATGAGATGGAGGAGGAGGCTCCTGAGACAAGCCAAACAACTGAGCTTAGCTTGGGAAGCCTTGGCAGTTTTGGAATTGGCTCAACACCCAATCCATCTGTACCCAAACCAAATCCATTTGGTGCTTCTTTTGGTAATGTTGCAATGAATCCTTTGAGCTCTCCCTTCAATATGACAATTCCTAGTGGACAACTGTTCCGGCCTGCATCTTTTAGCTTCCAGTCTCCACAAACTTCCCAACCGCCCCAAACATCTCTGCCAACAGCTTTCAGTGGATTCTCTGGAGGCTTTGATACTGGAACAACTGCTCAACCTCCCACCCAAACTGGTGGGTTTGGGCAGCCGGCACAGATTGGAGCGGGGCAGCAAGCATTGGGGTCAGTTCTTGGTTCTTTTGGACAGTCAAGGCAACTTGGCACCGGTCTACCAGGAGCAGGTTTTGCTTCTGCCAGTAGTTTTGGTGGTGGTTTTGCTGCTCCTAGCTCCACAGGTGGTTTTTCAAGTGCAGCAACTGGGGGTGGGTTTGCTGGTGCTGCTTCTGCAAGTGGTGGGTTTGCTCGTATGGGTTCAGGTGGTGGGGGATTTGCTGGTATGGGTTCAGCTGGTGGATTTGCCAGTGCAACTTCAGGTAGTGGCGGATTTTCTTCAGCAGGTGGAGGATTTGGTGGCATGGCTTCTGCTGGTGGAGGCTTTGCAGCTGCTGGTGGTGGATTTCCTGTTTCAGATAACTTTTTTAATATTTGATATTCCTCCACCTGTGGTTTAATTTCTTATGAATATAGTAGCTTTGCTCATCTGTCTCATGTAAACTGTATAGGTGGTGGATTTGGAGCTTTCGGCAGCCAGCAGGGATCAGCTTTCGGTGGTAGTGCTGGGGGAACTGGAAAACCTCCTGAACTCTTCACGCAGATGAGAAAATAGAATTGGCACATTTGAGCTTCTGTCAGTTTTTTGACAAAAAAAAAAAWAAAAAATGAACTCTTCGGACCCGAGGTTGCTTGTAAAAGAAATAGAACTCCCTATTTGCTTTTTGTAGCAATTATATCAATACAAATAGTACTAATTTCATTCATGCTTAGTTTCCATAGTTGGTACTTCTCAAGAGCTGGTAGTATTTTATCTTTTGTTACATTTTCTTAATAAGTAGAAACAAATCGCTTTTGACTAGTCACGAAATCAAAGAATACAATATAGGAAGGGTTACTAATACTCGTCAGATTAACGATTTTTGTAACGCCACATTTATGCCTCGACAGTTTGGTCGCAGCGCCAGGCCCTAGAATTCCTACGTATGGATAGATGAACGATTATACCTATATTTATTTTCTAAAAGAAAGTCTGCAAATTAAACCAGGTAAAACCAATTATGCTATGCCAGTACGATTATTCCTATGTAATGTGAAAAGAAAAATTCTGCATTCCATTTTATTTCAAATCTTCAAATGCTTGTACAAGACGGTTGTAGCCAAATATTATGTAACAAGTTTGATAAACAAAATTCCAGTACACCAGCTAAAAAACTCTGTAGCTTTCTATGTAATCAAACAGTAACTCCTAACTCGGAAATTTTCATTATCCGTTTATCCAACGCAACCCTCTGCCGCTTCAGAAGTGATGCCATCGAAGCAACCTAGTTAAAACATGAGAAAGGAAACACCTTCAAGCAAATTGTGTATGAATCTATAAAAGTATGACAAGGATGTAAGACTGACCTCAGCTCGAAGTTTCAAAGCCTCCCTACCGGGTATTTCTCTCAGGCCCTCCATCAAATCTACAACAAATGTACAAATGAAGTGGGCACAAAATAGAAGGGTGTAAATGAGACAAATATCTCGCTTATCGAGCTCAATTTGATATAAATAGAAAAAATAAGATTGAGTTTTACATTTAGTTACTGAGCTAATTTAGACTTTGATCACAAAGCAAACAACCGAATATTGTTATATCTCAAGCCAACTAGTTGCTTAACAACCAACCATATAACATTTGACTGTAATGTATCTTGCCATGTCTTTTCCGTGTAGCTCATACATGTTGCTTTTAAGGCCAACATATGCAAAGGAAACCCTTTTCCATCATCCAAGATATTGTATAGAACATCTTATCCAACATGTTTCACAAGTCAACCATATCTAATTGCTTTACATCATGAAAAAATTAAAACCACCAAGTCCATCAGAAGAGAAGCCAACAAAGCGAGGAGTTGCTCAAGATCCAGTAAAGACTAATGGTTGTCTGACCAAACCAGCATGATAGACAGAGAAAATTAATCAGGAATTACCTGAGGCTTGGGCTTCAACTTTGTAAGCTTGTTTCACAAGATGCTGAACCTGACTTCCAGCATTCCTACAGACATAACATGAGGAGATCAAAGACACAGTTAATGAAATTTAAACCAAGACTAGTAAAAATCACTTTACCTGAGCTCAGTCTCTCCATGTTTCATTGCCTTTTCAGCAAGATTAGCCCTTTCAAGCAATTTTGCGCTCTCCTTTTTCATTAAATCAACAGAAAGGTTCAACTCCTTCACATTCTTCTCAGCTCTAACAAACCGTGCCTGCATGTGTTGGCAACAGAATATAAGAAAAAGATGAAGTACTTAATCGTACGAAAACTAGGGCCTGAGGTTTTAGCCATGCGTGGTAAACAAGTTGAAACAGAAAAATTACAGGAACAGATATATGTATTCCGGAGAAAGGATCTTCTATAAGTAAAGAGGATAGATACCTCCTCACTTTGAAGTCGACCTAGTGTATTTCGAAATAAAAATCTTCTGGGCCCTGCAGATAAATCCTCAAGGAATCATCAATTCAAATGAGAATTAGAATGCAACATATATTCAAAAATACATTTATATCAGTGATGGGTTTTGAAAAGCAAGAAAAGGAGTAAAAAAACTCCGGGGGAAAATACAACTGGAGTATCCTAACCCCACATATAAGCATATATAAAAACGAGGTTGGTTCAACTGAAAGATTGAAACTTAAGAAGCAATGCCCAAAGCAAAGGTTTGAAGTATCAACATTGTAAATATTAGGAAATATCTTAAGACACAAATTATTCAAAGGTACATAAATTGTGTTGAGAATTCATGATAAGAAGTAAAGTAAATCGGGAGAATGAATGATATGAAAAGAAAGATGAGTTAATACCTCGCATAAGAAGGAGAGCAGCCGAAAGAGAAATGGCAATAGCAGCACCCGGGTGTTCCTTGGCACTTAGCAACTCCTCTGTGGAAACAATAGTAAAAAATCAAGTCATGTATGTATGTATGTATTTCCTTGAAAAATTCCAAGCAATGAAATGGGGTACCTTTAAGTTTGTTGAGGAAAGCATGCTCGTAAGTTTGATACTGGGTGAAGGCATCCTAGTATCATTGATTTGAAATAGAAGTGATTAGATTAAACAATTAAAAAAACACAACATGGGAAAGAGAAAAGAAACCTGAAAGGAATGAATATTGATGTGTTCAAGAGAACGAGCAGAGCGAATGGCAGAGTCTTTGGATTGGATGACAGAGCGTTGTAGATCTTCTACCCATTTCGCTGCTGCTCCCGATTCCCCTTCTGAACTCATTTTCTCTCTTCTTTCTTGCTTTCCCTAGCTACACCACCCACCGCCGCCACGACCACCACCGCTCCACTCACTTCTCCGCTGATGAATCCTCAACCACAAATAAATAAATGTATTTTTAGTATAATCACACTTTCCTCCCCTGCGTTTTCAGAATTATCTTAACCTCCCTACCCTTTGTTAACCTATTGAAAAACATAATTATTCATTAAATAATAATTAAAATATCTTCTCGTTATTCCTTAAGTTAAAATATTATATTTAATTTAATTTAAGTCATAGTGCCCTGAAAATTTTCATCCTTTAACAATGGTATTACTAAAATGAAGAGAAATTGGTATTGTTCTAATCAAACTATGCTTAATTTACATATATTCTACATTGTCTTATATATATATGTATAATATTTTTTATTAATTTGGTTTAAATAATATTATATTTACGTGTTTAATATCCTAACTTCGTGTCCTTCTCAATTTTTCATTCAAATAATATATAATAATGATGTGATATTGCGCATGATAATATATATTTTTCTAACCTAAATATTGCATTATAATAAATATATATATATATATATATAATAGTTTTAATGTATGTTTTAAGAATTATATAATATTTTCTGAAAAATATATTTGATGACCAATTATTTATAAAAATAAGTAATTTATTGATTAAAAATAATTAAATATAATACTTTTTTTATTTAATAATATTTATAATAAAATGATACAAAGAATAATATATAGTCTTTAAGCAAGAATATTCTGTTTTTCTTTCTTTGATCCATTCACAGGCACAGGCACCTAATAGTCAAAAAGAAAAGGAAATCAATTGTAGAATTTGCACAGTGGCATACGAGGAGCACGTGAGTATTTTGAACAGCCTAGCCTAGCCTAGCCAGAGAGGAAGGGGTTTATAAGAAAAGGAATCCATTTTGTTTTCATTTTGACTTTGATTTTGATTCTGATTATTCTTTTCTTGAGATTGAGTGAATTCATGAATGAATGAATAATGTTATTATCGTTGATTGAGCTAAACACGAACACTGTGCGTGCGTGTGTTGATTGATGATAGATGATGCGCGATTCTTCTTCTTATCGTTGTTGTTGTTGTTACTCCTGTTCATCACTCACTCTCCGTCTCAGAGATGAGATACAGCACTTCCTTCGCGACTACGATCGTCTCCAATACATCGCCGTCATCCTCATTTACATTCAAGTAACTATTTCTCTTTCCCTTTCAACTCCTAATATTATATTATATTGTATTTCATCTCTTTCTCTCTCTCTCGCTGATTTGGATTTCTTTTGTTTCTGCTGATTAGATAGGCTGTGCTTTGATTGGATCGCTAGGAGCATTATACAATGGAGTATTATTAATTAATTTAGGGATTGCTTTGTTTGCGCTCGTCGCCATTGAGAGTAGTAGCCAGAGTCTTGGTAGAACTTACGCCGTCCTTTTATTCTGTGCCATTTTGCTTGATATTTTTTGGTTCATTCTTTTTTCGCACGAAATCTGGACCATTTCCCCCAACAATTATGGACCTTTTTTCATCTTTTCCGTCAAACTCACTTTCGCCATGCAAATTATAGGCTTTTCAGTCAGGTTATCTTCTTCCTTCCTGTGGATTCAGATTTATAGGTTGGGGGTTTCTTATGTTGACGCCATGGCACCTCCTCGAGACACCGATTATGATGTCAGGAATAGTTTCTTGAGCCCTGCTACTCCTGCTGTCATGGCTAGAAACCGTTCCGACTCTGATGATGTTTTGGGAGGATCTATTTATGACCCTGCTTATTACTCTTCGCTTTTTGAAGATGGTCGAGACTCTAAGTATTATGCGGTATGCTTTCAGTTTCATCACTCTTTCTCTATTTGCTTTACTCAAACTACACTCCAATCTGTTTTTTCTGTTTTTAGATAGGAAACCTGTAAACTGAAACTGAAAGCATTTCAATGTGATTACAGGCATGACAACCCGGCTTATGAGTAGATTGTAATCAACTTAATTGTGAATGCAATTTCGAATTTGCTAATTTCTATGTATATATATAATATATTTGCTTACGTTGGAATTAATTGAGTGAATTATTAAAAAGAATTAGGAGGATTAGAAAAGGAAACTTTATGATAAATTATGCTGTGGATGATGAGGCCACCGGATGGCATGATCTCACCCTTATAATTCGAGGTGTTTATTGGCCATAAGTCTTCTTTTCAAACTTTAAACAATGCAGCAAACAAAACTGCTATACCAAATACTTGGGTAAGTTATTAAAGAAATTTATTTTCTGCTACATAGGGCCTTGTTGATGAAATTGAATGTTGATTATCAGTGAGTCCTCTAACTGCTGCTTTAGTCACTACTAGTATTCTCCTTTGCCTTTGAGTACTGCGCTCGAAGTTGTCTTCGAGTGGGCTTTTCCCTTGGGGATTAAGATGAATGCAACAATACTACATCAGTTACTGAAAACATTCTGTGAAAATCACTACATCTCAGATTTCTCGAGGTTGGCAGGCCTGCTTTGTCTCACTTTGCCTCGTAATGTACATTATGATTTTGGAACAAAAGGAGAGGAGAAAATGGGGACTTAAAAGTTCTGAGATACTTCTGTGTTCAGACATGGATTGTCTTTCTATTTCGTGTTTGCCATCACTCCAATGTGTGGAGTTACCGTTAATTTCATTCTTGACATTTTTGTGACAGCATATATGATAATGAACACAGTGCAGTCAACCTTTTAGTCCTAAATTATATATGAAGCTAGTTCTGTGTGTTCAGTATGTTCTAATTTCTATAGTCTTCTCTTACACATTATTTGAGATCAATGGTTGTATATGAATTTGTTTCACTTTTTTCATTATTATTTGATTTTAGGGTCAGAATGATGGTATTCTTGACCATGGGTCTACTTCTGGTATTGAATCTCCTCAAATTAAGACAACAACAGGCACATCTTTTCAGTCTATAGATGTAAGTATATACCACTATGTTGTTTCTCATTTATTATTAACACTTAAGTGACATCACCACTTTTGGGACTGCTTTAGTCTTCTTGATAGTTAGAGTTACATTACAAATATAGTTGCCAAGTTAAAGTAGAACAAGTTTTGTTTGGTAGTTTGACAAGCAAAGCTAGATAGATGTTTTTGGAAAATGTCAATAACAGGTTCAATAGAGTTTGTAGAATGAGAATATCAATATCAAATGGCACAATTATTATGGACTCAGCTTGAGAGATCTACTAATTTCAAAGATACCCAATGTTTTAGAAATTATTGAAAACCCTCTCACCATTAGTGATCCATCCAGTTGAATTGTCATTAATTTTTCTCTCGTCTCTCCCCTTCTCTTTCTCTTCTTTCTCACCGTTTATGAACAAATTCTTGCCTCTGTCTTCATCACTCTCACTGAGCTGATTGTGAAAGAGAGAAGATTAAAAATAATTATAATAATACGAAGGAGAAAAGGAGAAGACTAGAAAGGGAAGAAAGGGGAGAGAGAAAAAAAAATTAATTAAACATTCTGATTTTATTTATGTAAAAGGACTAATGTCCTCATTGTTAATGGTAAGGGGGGTTTTCATAGTAATTTTGAAATCATTTGGTGTCTTTGAAATTAGTGGAACTCTCAACGGATGCATAATAATTGCACTATCAAGAGTAATGGAATTAAAGAGAATAACACTAACAAGAGAAGATAAAGAAAGAGTAAAAAGAAAACAGAAAGACTTGGAATCTCACCAAGGCTTCCTAGGAATCTCACCTAGAAGAATATGACGGAATCTCACCATTAAAAGAAGCAAGTAAAACATTATTGGTCTAGATCTCTCTGCCTGAATTGTTTATTTAATGACTTGTTATATAATAGTTCTAATTTAATATGGAAAACACTGTTTTTCTCTTTAAAAAAATTTGATTTGATTAAGTTAGCGAAACCTGTGTTTGAATACGAAATAACCTTAATAAGAGAATTAGACATGTGTTTTGAATCATTGTAGCAAAAATCTTTTGACTTTGAACTCACTTTGCAAATACTATGGCTTTTCCCTTCTCATTGGTGAGCATAATCATAGGAGACTTAAGTTATTGGTTGTAGCCTTGAGTGTCTCTAGGGTGTTAAAATCAATTAAAACTCTTAGTACACGAGACATGAACTGGCTCAGATTACAAATTGCAATTTATTCAGATTGGCTTCCCACTCTTTTATCTTTGCCATCTCCTGTAATCTTAGTCATTACTTTAATGTTGAAGGATTAGTTGGTTGATTGACCTAATAAACCATATGCCACTTTTCAAATTTTGGCAAGATCTTGTTCATCATGGGTATAATCTTAGTCATTACAAATTCAACTATATTTAGTGCAGTGAAGAGATTGAAAAAAGAGAACAAGAAAGAGGCAAAAGCACAATTTTTTGTTATGACTGTGAGCTGTATTACTTGGTAATATATTTTTGGAGGAAAATGACTCTCTAGTCCCCCACTATCTGCCAATTTTTATTGGCATGTAGTGGAACATTTCATCCCTCTTGTTGCTACTATGAGTTTAATTTTCCCCAACATTTGCATGGTAGATGGTTTGCAACCGTTGTTGATAATAGCAGAAATGGTACATGTGAATTTCAATTTGTGGATTTCAGCTTTGCCACAATAAATAGTTGTAGTAGTTTCATACAAAGAACTGTGATGCCTACTATGAGTTTAATGGATACTGACTTTGTAACCATAGCATTACTTATTTAAATGATATATTTATGTTATGCTAATTGTTTTACTCATCATGATTATCTTCATGATGCTATTTTTTTTGGTTCATTGCCTCTTACTTACTAGTTGTGTTATTGCAGGAGGAGAAGGGAATAGAGAGGCCGCAGAGTGTTTGAATTTGAGTACATGAAGGAAAAATTGGCTTGGTTTCCACTCTCCATAAATTGGTTTTTGAGGTTTATTTTACTTGGAGGGGGACCAGGAGTAGGATGTACAGTTGCCAGTTTTAGGAATTTTT
Organism: Bursera cuneata; assembly: GCA_026212285.1. Taxonomy (NCBI): domain Eukaryota; kingdom Viridiplantae; phylum Streptophyta; class Magnoliopsida; order Sapindales; family Burseraceae; genus Bursera; species Bursera cuneata. Next base: position 26,823 of record JANLJB010003497.1, read on the forward strand.
TAAGATATGATAGCTGCATTCAAAAAGTTAGAAGAACCACATTTTTTTTTTGGGTAATTTTTTGTTGGAGTAGAATGGAGAAGTTTTTGCTTTCTGAGAATGGAATGGTAAGGTGATAGTAAGGTTTAGGTGGAGGAGACGAGAAGCAATTTGAACTTGCATGATGGGTGTAGGCAGGGGCGGGGCGGAGCTGGGCTGGGTGAGCTTGGGATCTAAGGTGGGTTGCTTTTTGTGAAAGAGCTCCTCATTGGTATGTTCCGAGAGCCAATTACGTAGAGGTTTTTAGAGTTAGAAATTCCGATTCTTTTGATTCAATGATGGCTTTACCTTCGTTTTTTTTTTCCCCCTATTGAAAAGAAATTATTGTTATTGGTTTGAGTTTCTTACGTTGTATGGGTGTGGTGGGGTGGATAACTAAGGTGAAATCCAAAAATAAGTTAGCAATGGCAACTGCTGTTTCCTAAATATTAAGGACTCAAAATATATAGATAATAGTATTACAACTGGAGGAATTATAACAATTAATGACGGTGAGGCAAGGTGGGATGAGAAAAAGTTCTCGCTTTGAAAAAATAAAATAAAATAAAGTATTTTATGTTAAGATCTTCAAAATCTCGAAGATTGTATAATTTTTATTTAAGTATTAAAATATTTTTAAGAATTTCAATTAATAAATAAATAATGGTGGCAGCATACTCAATAGTAACAGTAGTCATAAGGAGATGAAAGAGAGGAAAGTCGAAGAAAGGCATCTAGGCAATGGACAAGTTGAATTGTATTATCTGGTTTTTCCAGCCATCAAATATTTTTCTAATGTGACGTGGCATCATAGCATCTTCATTTATTAGAGGCGGATTCATTTCTTGAAGTGATGAGAACGAATCACATCCTGCCATCTCATAACGCGTAAATTTAGTCTAATTTAAAAAAGAACGCGGTTTTGTTGTGGAGAAATAATAATAATAGGTGGGGAGAAGATTGATTTATTGATTGCCGTCACTCACTCAAAACTTCAAACTCAAACTCAAACTCAAACTCAAACTCTCTCAACAAATCTTCTAGTAAGCTCAAATTCGATTCAAATATGAAGTTGTTAATATTCTTTTGTTAGTGTTTAAAATATGCGATGTTTCCAGATCCTTCTGTGGGTATTTTCCTATTTTTGACTTGTTTTATACCTCTCACCTACTCTTCTTCTTTTCGATAATTTTCTTTTTCCAAATAAATTAATTAAAATCCCTCCTTGGTTAAGGTTAAAGATATCCCATAGTATATCATCATCTACTTCTCATTCTTTCTTTCTTTGAGCATAGAATACGGTTTTGTTGGATTTGCTCGGATCATTTAAAGCTCCTGTTTTTCTTTCTGGGTTTTTGTTTTTGGTAAGATTCGTTCATCATGTTTTCTTCATTCTTTATTTCATTGTCTCTTTAATTTTCAGATTCCCATTCCCTTTCTGGTTTGATTTGAATTGCTTGTAATTAGATGGGTAATGTTTTTAAGCTGGATCTGCCAATAATTCCTCCCCCCCCCCCCCACCCCCACCCCCAAAAAAAAAATCTCTTCTTTCTTGTGTTGATGATGTTCATTTTTAGGTGGGTAGAGGAGGTGATTCTTNCCCCCCCCCCCCCCCCCCCCAAAAAAAAAAAAAATCTCTTCTTTCTTGTGTTGATGATGTTCATTTTTAGGTGGGTAGAGGAGGTGATTCTTTTTTATTTGTGTTGATTCTTTTTCCTTTAATTTGTAACAGAGAATAGGAGCAAAGATGGATGAAGGAATGGCAGAATTAAGGTATTGGTGTTACATGTGTAGTCAAAGGGTGAATCCTATCATAGAATTAGAGATCAAATGCCCAGTTTGCCAAAGTGGGTTTGTTGAAGAAATGGGCACCACAACAAGTACCAACAATCGGGACCACCCCAACAACTCAGATTCTGATTTTGGATCTGATCGTGCCCTCTCTCTTTGGGCATCCATCTTGCTTGGAATGATGGGCAATTCCCGTTCAAACCCTAGAAGATTTAGGACAGACTTTGAAGATGATGATAATGATGATGACAACATCACTCGTGATGAACCGGATAGAGAACCTGATTCCATCTTCTCTACGAGGAGAATAAGAAGCTCTGCTGCTATTCTGCAGTTACTGCAAGGAATTCGAGCTGGATTGCCATCTGAATCTGAAAACAGTGAATATGATAGGGATAGGGTTAGGAATAGAGATAGGGATAGAGAAAGAGAACGCTTGATTTTGATCAATCCCTATAATCAGACTATCATTGTGCAGGGTTCTTATGATGGTCAAAACCAGAATCAGAATCATACTACCATAGGATCATTAGGTGATTATTTCATTGGCCCTGGCTTGGATTTGTTGTTGCAACATTTGGCCGAAAATGATCCGAATAGGTATGGGACACCGCCGGCACAAAAGGAGGCAATTGAAGCTATGCCTAGTGTGAAAATCAAGGAGACATTGCAGTGCTCAGTATGTTTGGATGATTTTGAGATTGGTACTGAAGCAAAGGAAATGCCTTGTAAGCATAAGTTTCATAGTCACTGTATATTGCCATGGTTGGAGCTTCATAGTTCCTGTCCAGTTTGTAGGTATCAATTGCCTGCTGATGAATCAAAGCTTGACTCCGAGAGGTCTAGGAATAGCAGTAACCAAAGGGAAAGTGAGCATAATAGTAGCAGTCATGGAAGTGCTGAAGAGGTAAATGTGGAAGGGAGAAATGAGGGAGGGAGAAGGTCTTTCTTCCCATGGCTTTTAAATGTTTTGTTCTCTTCCTCGAGTTCTCACTCTGGAGGAGGAAACAATTCAACCTCAGGCTCAGGTTCTCACTCTGGAAGTGCTTCTCGCACAAATGAGAATTGAGAATGTATTCATATGTTGTATTAGCTGGTTGTTATCTGTGTTGCTTGAATGTTATGCCTTGCCTATATGTACATAATATCTTACTTAAAGAATTGCCAATCTTGGAAGAACATATTGTGTTGTCATCTGCCTCTGGTTTGTACATTTTTTGTTGCCTTAGAGAAGAAATTATGCTGCTACTACTGCCACTACTCAATTTGCTTTTATTTTCAATATGTAACTTGTCTAGTTCTTTTTCTGGGTTGCTTTGAAAGATTCAACGATGTTATATTGTGGAATGGTGGATGCATTTTATGCTTGTGTGATTTGGTATTTGATGATTGACAATTGTATGGCTGAGCCCTTTGACGCGGACTAAACTTATTTAATATAAGAACTTGAAAATAGCCTATGTGGTATCTGACTCTTCCCATCAACTTACAATAACAAGCAAACATTTCAATTATGTTACATATTGATCTTAACGAAATAAATAATGTTTCTTTCTTTTTCTTGTGAGTTGCGGTGTGAATTGGAAAACGTCTAATATAATTATGTATCTCCAGCTTTGCCCACCTCATGGAATATGTATGCTATGCTTATTGAATAATAAAATACAGGGGATTTGATTGAACCGCCTAGAATATCTGCTTTTCCACCACCTCAGTTGTACGCCAAAACCACGTGAAATTGTCTTCCTTCGCATTTGCATGGTGTCCATCTATTTCTTTTGACTGCGACTGACGCCTTTCAGCTTGTGATTTATCATTTGTGCGTAATGAATAATGATATCCCAGTTGTCTATAAAGAGGGCCGGAGTTGCTTCTCTTATTTGGTTGTTGCAGTGCATAACTTGTTCGGATATGCAAATTGCTTAAGATTCATCAGAAGCTGAAAGATTGCCTCCTGAGGCAGCCCTCTTGTGTAGGTATTCCGGTCTTTGAACAAGAAGAGAGTGCAAATGTAATGGAACATAGCCATTCCCATAAATATGTAAAAGCATTTATGTCATTGTCACAAATACAAAAAGTTATCCTTTTAAGAGAGCTACATGTAGCTCTCTTGAATATGACTGCAAACTAAAAGCAAGAGGAATCAAAATAACTCTATTAGGTCAAAAGTGTGCAATGTTCAAAGATACTCGTAGATCTAAGTACAAATTCATGTTTGCTGTCAAATTTATCATAATTTGAGTTTCTCAGTCAAAATATGGAAACCGAGCCAGGCTGCTGATATCAGAAAGCAGCGTTTACCCATGTATTGGGAAAGACACCTCTCACCAAAAAATATGACCAAAATGGATACACTGAAAAAAACAAAAGCCTGTGACAATCATCAATTCACAGTCAAGATCTTGATTACTGATGCAGTTCCAACGCGATGAAGAGCCACAACAGAATCTCCCTTCTTGCAGAGGCCCTTTTCCTTGGCATGTCCAATAGCAAACTCCAGTGCTTCTTCAGTTGTTTCTGCATGAGAGGCCCTGGCAGATCCTGCATACAAAGCTGGAACCAAGCCGCGGAAGATAAGGCTATGCCTTGCCGGAGCTTCGTTGCTACATGACCAATCAAAAAAATCAGTTTTAATCTCAGGAACGACCACAGACAATATAGGCATGCCAGGCCTGTACTTAGCCACCAGTTTGGCAGTACTGCCTCCCCTGGTCAGGACCAATATAAAGACTGCTTTTGCAGAATTGGCTGTTCTAACAGCAGAAGATGCCAAGCTCTCCAATGGGCTCATAGGCACCGGCGAGTGTTCCATAATCCTTTTGAAAACATCGCCATAATCAAGAGTACTTTCTGCTTCTAGGCATATTTTAGCCATGGTGCGAACTGCAAGCTCTGGATAAGCTCCAGCAGCTGTCTCACCACTTAACATCACACAGTCTGAGCCATCAAGAACTGCATTGGCAACATCAGTGGCCTCAGCTCTAGTTGGCCGTGGAGATTTGATCATGGACTCCAACATTTGCGTTGCTGTGACAACAGGTTTTCCTTGGATGTTGCACTTGTAGATCATTACTTTCTGCGCTAGAAAGATCTTTTCTATAGGAATCTCCATTCCAAGGTCACCTCGAGCCACCATAAATGCATCTGAATTTGCAAGGATGTCATCAAAATTTGCCACCCCTTCCTGGTTTTCAACCTATCAAATATATTTCAAAAGAAGAACTAGATACATGAGATATTGGTCTAACGTACAACAAAGAAAACACTGTACATACAGTTCATAAATACAATGAGATATTGCTGATAGCTTACTGATCCAAAACCTCTCAAAATAAATTCTTTATCTATTTCTCCTTTCCAACTTGCATGCATGTCTCCAAAATGATCTTAAAATCTCGATGAATTTTTAAAACTTTTTCCTTCCAATCCTCTCAACTAAAAAGAAAAATTCAAGTTAGAATCATTAAACTTTTCTAAGCATACCTTTGACATAAGCATGATGTTCTTAGCATGCAGTCCAAGTAGCTTCCGGACCTCCACAAGGTCAGAACCTTTACGAACAAAAGATAAAGCAATCATGTCAATTTGATTGGGGATTCCCCACTTCAAGATATCTTCCTTGTCTTTCTCTGTCAAGGTGGGGAGATCCACTATAACTCCTGGGAGATTAACATTCTTCCGCTCACCAAGCATAGCAGAGTTCTCGCAACGGCATCTAACCAAACCCGCTTCCACATCACAAGATAAAACAGTAAATGAGATTGTGCCATCAGCACAAAGAATCACACTTCCTGGCTTGACATCCTGAGCCAACTTTTTATAGCTCATGCAAATTGTTTTGTCATCACCCTTTATGCTGTAGTCAGCGGATATGGTGATTTCTTGACCTTGTTTCAGTTGGATGGGTTTGCCATCTTTCAGAAATCCAGTTCGAATCTCCGGACCCTGTAAGATTGCAGCATGTGAAACAAACAATTAGTATAGTCCTCAAATCTCCCATCTTTCCAACCATGATGACTGTATTTCCATTCAGTTTTATTTAAACAGAAATCAATCAACATTTGTAATTTTAGGCAGAAAAAAAAAAAAAAAAGAGATCGCACCTCGAAACTGGTTTTTCTCTTAAGAATAGTTAAAAGACATTTATTGCCTGCATAAATTTTGGTGGTTCATGCCCATTATTTTGTGTTTCCTAATTTCTGAAGGTGCAAAAAACATATTTAGTGTCCGTAAGAAACCACCCGCTCCTCACTTCCCCAACCATGAAAAAATGAAAGGATAAAAAGTGGCCAAAGTTTTGATAAAAATAATTTTTAAAAAAGGAGCATTAAGTGCCGACTTTGTGTTTGCATAGTGGATTTTAACGTGCCACTACTTGTAGGAACTTCCAAGATAGCTATTGATATTATCATGGAATCCATGACATGACTGAAAAGCTTAAAACACAAATATTATCAAGAAGGCATTCAGTAATGTGTTTTTCCAAGCCTAAAACACATTATTATTTTTCCGATCCACAGTGGCATAGCCAGAGTTTAAAGTAAAGCAATAGACAATCAATTATGTGAAACTGAGCAATACAAAATCTGAGGTAGAAGATTTTGTATGGCAATGGACAAGTGAAATGAATTTCAGACAATTATATAGACGTCTTATGGTCAGAGAAAATAATCTAAGGTAGAATTTGCAGCTACTCTAATCGTATTATTTATTAAAAAATAATAACAATAATAATTGACGAAGAACAGGACATTACTCGTTTCCATATCCCTTGAACGAGTTTAAGCTTCCGAGTATTTATTCTTGAAATTGGAAAGTGAAATGAGACAAAGAAACAGATCCTCAAATAAAGCAACAAACGTTTCCAAGCTGCGTATGTTTTAAGCATACATCTTGGTCAAAGAAACACACAAAGCTATTTCTCATTAAATTGTACTCAATACATAGTCATTAAAGTGAATTAACTTGCAGAAACCAACTTAGCTAAATCAAGAGAAGAACTCAAAAGCATTAACAACTGCAAAAGCAACTTTTGCTATACCCCAAACAGAAACTTGAAAAAAATAGAAAGGACAAAAATCTCATCAGAAACAACAAGTCCCAGACTTGAGAAGGAAGCGACTAAAACAAAAGCAAAAACAGAGACTGACAAAACAAGGAAGAAGCAAACAAAGATTCGATCAGAAATCATCAGCAGCTGCAAATCAAGTGACAACAAGACAACCCCAGATGAAAAAGAAGGCAGAAACATCTGAAAAGCAAAGAAAGATTATACCTTGGTATCAAGCATGACAGCACAAATGATACCAGTGTTGACCATGGCAGTTCTGAGATTATCAAGGGTTTCTTGATGATAATCATGAGATCCATGAGAGAAGTTGAAACGAGCGACGTTCATGCCAGCTCTCAGCAACTTTTCAATCATGGGAACCGATCTTGAGGCAGGCCCCAGAGTGCAAACGATCTTCGTCTTCGGCTTCTGCTCGAACATGTTCACTCCTCCGTTCTCCATTCTTCGCAAGCAGAGAAGACGACCCAGATGTGACTTTTGAGAGAAATGAGAAAACTGAGGGAAGCGTGGGTGGCGATGTTAAGTAATAATAACTAATTAGAAAAAGAAAGTAAAAGCATCTACTTGTAGTAGCGTCTGTTTTTGTTTCTTGACGAACAAGAAGGCTTTGCCTTTGGCCCTTTGCTATTACAAATTACAATGTTTTGGTATGCCCACGTTGCGTTGCGTACTTGCTTTTTATACATAATAAGGCGCCTTCTTTCATGGTCATGGTCATGGATACTTTACTAGTTAGTACTAGTAATATAATATAATATAATGGTTTTAACAAAATGAAAAATATCTAATTATATTATGTTAAGTTTAGAAATTTCCTTAAATCTCTGCTCTTTACTTCTAGAAAGTAGAAGCACCGCGTTGACATGTGATGGGCACAGGTGGCGCATGGATTGGTATGAGAAAATCACGTATTCGACACCACAAACGGGCCTGCTTTTGTTTGGTGGGAGCTACGAATACGATAGTGTGACAAGTAGATTGGTTGATATTAATATTAATCAACGTATGATTAATTTGGGTTTGAAGAGGTTTAAGCCATAACATAACATAAGGGCATTTTATCAGCAAGTATTGTCTTGTATAATTTTCCAGTGGTCAGCTTAATGGAAGCCTCAACAAGCACCTCTTTTCTGCGCATTCCAGATGTCAAATGCTATAATTACATCACTTGATATGGACATGGTTTTCTCATATGGTTTTAGAGAAACCATCAACAGCCCGTTTGGAAGTATGAAATGTTGTATTCAAATTCAACAAAGTGGAAGCACAGCTGCACAAAGCACAAGGTGTTAAAAGGGTTCTCACAGCCACAGGCACCATCTACACCTAGGTTTATTTTTTGTTTAGTGGGATTTTTCAGGAAAATCAAGAACCAATCGCCACCAATTCCTAGTCAAACACTATATCTGTCCTGTGCGTCTGAGACAGTCATTAAAAGCTGCCGGCCTACCCTGGCTTCACATGTTGCAAGCAATCTTCATCCCTTGTTTTACTTTTCCACAGCCATTAGATTTTGAATCAAAGAAAGCTCTTGATTTCTTTGATTTGTTATAATATTCCATTCAATTAAATTCCACTTGGAACACTAGTAACATTAACATCCAAACGATATCTTGACCCTTACCTAGTTTTTCAGACGAACAATATAATAATGGCTTTCATATAAAAGGATTAATAAATGAAAAGGAATTATAGCATAACATTCTTGTCTTTTCCTCAAACATTTTTTTTTCCAGTTTTTTGTATGGAAAATTGTAAGTCCGGTTTGCATTCCATGTTCTAAATTTCTAATATAAGTAAATAATATTATAGTCACTCTAAGGTCTAAGCTCAATTCAAAAAGTGTAACATAAAGAACGGTATCAAAATCAGTTTAGCCGAATCGGGCTTGTCATAATTGTGCCTCAGTCTCAATTCACCCATTACAAAGAACTACATTACCAATATAAAGTGCACTCAAGGATGTAAAAATTTCACGAGGCCGCTTCGAGTATTGCTTTAAATTTCTGTAAACTACCTGCCTAGAGAGGCTGCAGATTAATAACATTAACTTCAAAGCACGATTAGTTCAATAGTCAGGCATCCTCCAGAGCATCTTGAATAAATTCTTCCGGAAAAACTCAAAGTTCATCATGGCGTTGAGGTTGTTCTTTATTCATCAAGTCTAGCTTATTTTGTAGTTCCTATCGTATTTCACGATATACCCAATTTTATTAGAAAAATCAATGACAGGAGAGGAGTTGACACTTCAATTTTAGAAAAACAACAGATGAATTACCTTAAGCTTTTCTTCGAGGCAAAGCGCTGGGGTAGACAACAAGGCAACATATCTACAACGAACTACACGTCAAGAGAACAGAACAACAAGCAAACAAGAGAGAAAGAGGGGAAATGTTCTTACTCGCAGCGACTTGGTTCATCAACATCAGTAACCTCATTTGTCAATCCACATCTCAGTTTGACCTTATTAAAAAAAAAAAAAAAGAGTTCTTAGAATCGAACATTTAATTCTATTTTTCATTCAACATTCATTATATAGTGAGCCTATTAACTTATTATTTTTGGGATAAAGCCTTAACACCAGAGCTCCTCCCTTTTAGAAACAAGCATTTTGTAATTTGAATTGCTTGCATGTGACAATTGGACAAAAACATATTAATTCATTTAGTATTTTCTTATTGAAAATAAATCACTTAACATAAAATATATAGAAAAAGTGTTCCACCAAGTAACACGAACCAAAGCATGGCCAAAACAGTAACATGAGAATAATTTACCTTTAAACTTCTATCAGGCCCATTCCAACATTTGTCACCATTTGAAAATAGCATGATACGGTACGAATCCTCAAATTTGTTCCAGCTCCTAATCAGCAAAAAGATCGGATGGGAAGAAATTAGCACATAACCTAAATCATCAGAGAGGAAGAGGCTACAAGCATTGATAGAATGGGAAAGAAAGGAAAATAAAAATAATAACAATCATAATAGACACCTACCCCAAAATGGTTGTAGAGTGACCCTCCTCTTGGCTAGCTGATTTGTATGGGCAGACCTTGTAAATGTACCTGAAGAATGATAACTCAAGGTAAGCTAACTGGAATTGACCACAAGAGCAAATTCCTTGAAGATCTAAAATAAAATCTGCTTGACAAGACAACTATGAGAAGATAAAGACCGTAACTTGTTCTGCTTGCTCTCAAAACAACGACCATAAAATGAGTAGAACTCCTTATCAGGCCCTGTAATATTAAACTTCAGGTTCAGTTTAGGGAAGCCATGCCAATAAAAATATGTGATCATAAATACCAATGTAGGTTCATTTTATACTAACCAAAATCATGTTTTAGCTTCTTTGTCAAACTTGATACCCTTGACTGCATTTTAGATAACTTGGCACTGGATTCTTCATACTCCTTACGAACACGAGCAGCCTCTAAAGATGCAAAACACATGCAATGACAAAATTCTATGCACAAATCTTTCTAACTATAATACAACCTAAAGCTTGAATCTGTACCAGATTTGTCCACTGGAGTTTGGAACAAATTAACAGCCTGCAGAATATTCCGCACAGTGTGTTGTATCTTCTCCAACCAAGTTGGGCTACTGGAGGTTGTCATCTCTAGTAATATGGTTAGATAAATCAGAAACTAGCAACTACATCGCCTACAACAGCTACAGTACCAAAACAAATTGATTAAAATTGAAAATAAAATTACTGGAGATTAGGACTTGCAAACCTGATGAGTCCAATTCATCATCTAAGTCAGACTTGTATGAACTACTAGTATCATCATGATCTCCATCTCCGTAATGTTCTTCATGTTCTGAATCATGATCGTCATATTTTCCAGCATCATCATATTTTTCAGAGTCATCATCAGTATCAGAAGCATAGCCATCATATTCCTCAACATGAGTATCCTCTGGCATCTCTTCATGGCCTTGATGATCATTATCTTTTGCACCATCTTCCCCAGATTGCTTCTCAGTATTTTCTCCTGTCCAACGAGATGCGACAAGGCGACCCAACTCTTCCCTTGACAACTCCTCAGTACCTTCAGATGCAGCATTCCCCTGCAGATATTAGAAGCAGTGCAAGCACTTAAGCCAATCAGAAATTTCAAAGTTCTGCTAAAATTTAGGCTTGCCCACCTTCTTTTAGGAAATGAAAACAAGATATCTTTCACACATTGATTTTGCCAAACTATAACACATTTACGGATATTTTATTAAGTGAAAAACACTAATATTGTTAATTACATAAGAGCACCATATAGTTACTCTTGCCCTATTCCTTGTCTTCCTCACTTCTTTTCTTTATTCTAGAATATACATGCACAACCAGACATTTATAATAGAAAAACTATTTGACGTCAACAACTTCCACAGCATACTCTTTAGTACTGAATGCCTACAAATTCCAATTATTGAAAAAAAAAATGTTTAGTACTGAAGCCTGAGAATATTTAAAGTACTGAATGAAAGAAGAAAACAAACAGTTTAGTTTCTATGTGGAAAATATTCGCATAATGCATATAGGTCACTACATGACCAATTAAAGCTAACTGTGTTGTTTTCTTGGCTCATTATTGAGTATTCACTATAATACGGGTGAAAGCTACAAGTATATACCAATGTCATCACATAACTTACCTAAGGTTTTGCGTCCATATAATTTTGGGTTTAACAATAAATGTACAGAGTTTTCTAAGGACCAGGATAAACAATATCCTCAACTGAAATTTTTTAATGTAATTTAACTTTAAAAGGGTGGTTATCTCCTTCCCACCAGTAACTAAAGCTTTGACAAAATATTTGCAAAATTACCACTTCCTTGACTTCATCTTGAGACAGCTCACTTCCAGCATCGTTACCAGTCTCAGATACAACTGCAGAACTGTCTTTGCTTTTTGGTGAGACAGTCTGCTCCATCTTTTCAGCCACATGCAATATTGAGAAGGAAGAACATTTAAAGATCTTATATTTTCAATAAAAATAGCATAACTAGGGCTGAACTACGTTTCAGAAAAAATATACAAGTGTTCTCCATTTACCTGCTCTACTCCATTGACTGGTGCTTCCACAGTTTTGGAAGCACCAACTTGTTCAGCTTTAGCTGCTTGATCATCATCAGCATAGCCTTTAGCCATTTCCTATTAGAGAGCTGGGCATGTGAGAACTTAAAGAAAAGAAATTACTTGAAATGCGGGGGGAAAGTGACCAAGATATTAGATTAATCATAACATAATCCACATATGAGCTTCCCTATATACACATGAGTATACCTGTACCAATGCACAAGAACCAACACAATAATTGTGGCAAGTGTGACACTAAATCAGAAATATGATTTTTATGTCTGGCTGTTAAAGAAGAATCAGCACCAATGTGATATGTGCAAAAATGCAAGTGAAACATAGTTAATTAAAAGGGAATTTGGCAATCAAAGGGGATCAATGCATGATACATATAAGAAGTATACCTTATTATTGAGTCTGTTTAATATTATATGCATATAACTTTGCGAAAAGCTCTATACCAGACTAGTGTGCATTCAAAATTAAATAAAAGTTAATTAAGCAAGTTCTCAACAGATCTATTGATTTCAGATGAGGACAATTTTTTACTCTGCCTTATGCAGATTTCCTGCTGAAAACCGGCTTCAACAAAGGATAATTATTTTTTTTTTAACTAAAAAATAATAACTAATAACATTAAAAAAATAAAAAATAAAAAATAAACTTTACAGTATTGACTCTTAGAAAAAATAGGAGGGCGTCTCAAGGAGTTTTCTAGTGCCAACTATTTCACCCAAAGGACCAAAGTAATAATACAAAAATAAAAAATGTTTTATATAGATGCATTAATACATTATAAACAAAAGACTGCATCTGTTTCGGTACACCAAGAGATTAAATAAATTATGTTTCATCCACCACTAGGTATAATAGTCAAGAAGTTATAAATACAAAAGGGGGTTGATAAAGTATTGCAAAATTTCGCAACTAAATTAAAGAGAGACAAATTATCTGTGCTAAAAAATATTTACAGTTAGATGAAAGTTAAGCATCAAAACCAAGGACCAGTCTAACCTGATCATTAGATGAATCCTCTGAAACACCAACTTTATAATCATGTGTACTATCCTTGGGCAGCTTTTCACTCCCAGCATTCTCCTGGACTTCATTATTTTCCAGCTTAGCTTCCTTCCCAGATTCACTTTTCTCCCTCTGTGCTTTTTCCTCAGCTTCTTTCTTTTCCTTCTCTTCCTTTTCTCTTTGAATACGCTCTTTCTCCTCAGCCTTTTCTATTTGTTCCTTCCGCTCTACATGGAAGTAAAAGCAGAAGACTCATATGATGGTAAACTCTATGCTACAAATGACAATCAGTTTACATCCATAAATCCAGAAATTAACACTGACAACGTAATTACAACGGCTTCCTCTCTCTGCCTTTGCAATACAAGATAGGGTAGAAGAAATTATCAAACAAAACTACAAGCAGTACATAATGAAAAAATTTAGGGAGAAAAGGTACAAGAGGGACAGCTTGCAAGATGAGGTTCCTCTCAAACAATATTTTATGTGAAGTCAAATATATAAAACAAAGATCCTAAAGTTATCTACTTGACAATGTTTGCAAAACAGTAGTAATGCCCTTCAGAAATTTTAAAACTTTATGCGGGATAAAAGAAAATATGGCACTGCAGTAAATTGAGGTTTCCTCACCTCATTTGTAGAATAGAAAAAGCTCATGAATTTCACAAACATCTTTTCCAGATATTGATAATAAAATTACAATAAAAGATATGAAGCGAACGAGTCCTTCACAAGCATTATGTGATCACAAAATACCTCTTTAAGTTTAAGAATTTCTATATGATGGCTGCAAGAGCAGCTATTCTTTTTGTATCTAATGTTAGGCAATTAAGGAACAACATGGACAGAAAATGAATGTCACATGAATCACAGAACATTAAGAGCATATATGATGACACATGACAGAAAAAAGAAGCAAATCTAAAGTTATAACAATTGGGGGAAACTATCACACTTCTGTATCAAACTACTACAAAGTTCAGAAACATAGATCAAGAAGCACCATTTTCATCCCACTAAGCATTTTTCATGCATTTATATAATCCAGATAATATATGTCTGACCAGTTAATGTGTTAACTAAGAAGCTGGAACATATTGAGTAGCAAAAAAGAGAATGATACTGGAATCAAATAATTATACAACTCTTATTAGTAGGGCTACGACCTTGAAATAGTCATTGATTGAATATATTTGAAGCATAGAGAGATCCACAAGGGTCAGGCACAAAACACAAAACCATACCTTTAAGCTGTTGGACAAGCCCTTTTAGTACTTTCTCTTCGTCTTTCAGCTTTGACAATTCTGCCTCATCATTGGCTAGACTCAATTTTGCCTTTTCAACTTCCTGCCTTCGTAAAGTAACCCCTTCCTGATATGTAGCTATCTTCTTCTTCAACTTATCTCTAGCCACTTTACCAGCCTCCCAACAAGTATTTGTGCACTTCACCTTACCATCATACTCATCACTACCATCACAGCAATCTGCACAAATATTGGTCATCAAAACAAATCCCCAAGAACTATTGCCCATATCCTTAAATAAAAAGAAATTCAACACCAATATTTAAATATTCTGGCACTTTGTTCGTGCAATGGGTGAGAGATACTCAAAAACATAAATATAGATTTGCAGGTAAGCAACTTACCATGGCTAGAAGTTGTTATTTCAAGTCACAGGCATACTTACCACAAATACCATCATTCACTCTGGAGGCAAATATCACAAGAGGAGCATGTCCAGCATTCCTACAATAGAATTCTCCATTTGGGCATGCCGATGTTCCTACAAGCCACAAAATATAACGTTGACAATAATAAAGACATGATTATTAAAAAAAAAAAAAAGGACACGACCATCGACCCAGCAATGGAGACAGGTCTCATAACAAATAATGCAAACCAAACTTTAGAAACCCATCACCTATATTTGTAAAACAAAATCCACATTCATTGAATTATGATGCACAATAAAGTAAAAAGGATATAAAAAAAAAAAAGTTACTTTTTCCATATCTACAACATAATATCACGGTAAAACTAAATGCAATTGCATTTAGTTACAAAGAGGAGTCGGTTCAAACACTCCCTACTAACGTCTGATACTAAAAAACTATAACAACAGAAAATCAAATCCCGTTGCAAAATGTGTATGCAAATATATTATTAGGTAATAACAAGTAAATGAACCTGGTTCATCAGTGCCATCAGGGCAATCACAGAAATCGTCATTGAGCTGAGCTTTAGTGAATTTCTTGGATCCATCTCTGCATTTAATAGTATCTGATGATGTCTTGTAATAATATTCATCTGGGTATATTTCCAAAAATAAAAAATAAAATAAAATCACAAACCTATATCCAAAAATATATATATATATAAAAAAAGAAACATGAACAACAGTTAAAAAGAAAAAAGGGCTGACCTTGAGGAGAAATTCCGTAAAATGGGTCTTTGAGAAGAGAAGAGGCAGCTGCTGATCTGCCGATGATGGAAGAAGATAGGCATAGAAAAGGCAATAAAACAGCAAGGAAGAATAGATTATCTACGACTACTCTCATCTTCCGCAAAATCAAGCCAAACTCTTAATGGGGAGATGGAGAGCTGGTGTGAAATGGGAGAACCCTTTTCACAGTGTTGGTCACTGCCCAATATAAAGTTGGGACTTCGGAGGTTTCCGTCCCTCCCCTCCTTGAAACAAAAGAGTGTCGAATGCTGAATTTTTTTCACTTCTTAGGATATTACTATGTTAATACTTTTTTAATTAAAGTAAAAACAAATTTTTATTATTTATTTTATTTGAAGTAGTTGGATTTGCATTCCGTCCAAGATTTATGATAATCAAACTACAGAATTAACATAATTAATAGCTATATTTTTCCACAAAAATTTCTCAAAACACCTACGTTCTTATAGATACTTAACCAAGTGTAGTGGATGTTTCCTAAGAGTAGAAGAATATTTTGTTTTGTATTGTGTATCAATATTCAATATCAAGAAACGAGTATGCATGATTACTTGAAATGATTTTGATGGCTACTTGATGAGATACTAATCCTTTGTTAAGAGATAACAAGCACTTGCTAAGCAACGTGTAGAACCAATTGGTTAGATAATACTAAACAACTATCAAGCATTGATTTATATATATATATATATATATATAAAACAATAATTCTATGTAGATAAGCGTAACTTATACAATATAACGAAACATAAATTTATTAAATGAAGAATTACAATATTATAAATTAAAAAATCTATAATTTATTTTTTATTTTTATTTATAGGGAATTTGTAGATTGTTAAAGTTAGGTTGTATAACTTAGTTATATGTGTAATATTATTATATAAAAAAATTTAAGAAATAACAAAATGAACTAAACTAAAAAAAGTTTGAAAATTGACCAATTTAAAAAAATTGAGATGCTTTAACTCTACGATAGCCAGCTTTCAATAGTATAAGACATATAATATCAAATAATATATGACGTGTATTGATACGATATCAGATAATATTTAATCGGTCATAATATCTATCAAAAATATATAAAAAAAAAAAGGGAAAAATAGGGATATAAATCATATATTCATTACTCACACGATGAATGTGGTAACAGTCTAAAAAATTTGGGACCTTCGTTGTTCTTGGTCATTATCCTTCAATTCGGTAATAAAGGAAAAAACAATGATTTGAATGAACCATAAAACGACATCGTTGAATGGGGAAATTTAGATATTTCCGTGCTTTTCTCAAGGACATTGGGCTACTACTGCGTGGAGATACAGAGAGAGAGAGAGAGAGAGCTAGCTCCTTCGTTATCCAAAAGCTTTGAGAAGTTGTGCAGGGTCAATTGAAGCTCAATGGAGGCAACTTCACTCCTCAGTTGCCCATCAAAAACCCATTTCATATTCAATCTCCACTCTTCTTCTTCTCTTCAAAGCTACACGCAGACCCATTTGCTCTGCAGCAACCGCAGCTTGCCTTCCAAGAATCGTCAACTCTCAGCATGCTCTCGAACCTCTCTTATTACTTGCACCGCATTTGCACTACAACAGACTTTGCACAAGTCAACGCACTCTGTCACCACAGCTCCTCCCAAAGACATGATGCCAAAAATTGACAAAAGCGGCAGGTTTTGCAGTCCCAGAGCCGCCCGAGAGCTCGCTCTGTAAAGCATTTCTTTTTTTTTTTTTTCAATTCAATCTTCTAACTTTCTTCTATATATATGTAAAAAAATGTAATTTTTTGGACTAAATCTTTTCTGGGTTTGTTGGCAGATTGATAGTTTATGCTGCTTGTTTAGAAGGGTCAGACCCCATTCGACTTTTTGAGAAGAGAGTAAATTCTAGAAGAGGTAACGCTTTATCTAATGCTTGGTGAATTATTTGTTCCTCTTTTGTGTTTTGATTCTAATTAGCTTCTTCGCAATTTTTTCACTTCAGAACCTGGTTATGAATTTGACAAGGCTTCATTGTTGGAATATAATCACATGAGCTTTGGAGGCCCCCCTGTGACTACAGAAACGGTTGAAGAAGCGGATGAGCTTCTGCACAATGATGAGAAGGAGTCTGCAATCGGTAAACAAGCATTTCAAAAACCTCAAACATTCTAATGCTTTTTGTTTGTGTAAATAGGTTTCTTTTTGTTTGTTAAAAGGTTCAACAAATTTGGAATGAATTATTATTTCTTCTGGAAATCATAATGTAAAGAAAATTTTGTTTTTTCATGATAATCCTCTGCTAGTTATTCTACTATAGTTGTAAGATGAACTTATACTATGCATAATGTTTTGTTGGTGTTAAAAATCTAATAGAAGTGGTTTAGTGAATGTATGAGACTTTCGAGGTTTGGTAGGTGAAGAAATTATGTTTTATGTAGCAAGGAAAGCTTCTATCCATTTTTTCTATACTTCATCTGGGTTGGGCATAAATGGATAATTTATAATCTTGCGGGTTTCATTTGGTAAATTTGGCATATAGTCTTTCTTTCTTTCTTTCTTTCTCCGGATTTCTTTAATGATGTGTATATCAAATGGCTGACATTAATATTTACTTGCACCAACTAAGTCAATTTCCGTTTTGTTACTCTACTTCCTTCAATATCCTCAAATCGATGTTGTTTTGTTTTGTATCTCAGAAGAAGAAGTCCTTTCAGCTCCTCCAAAATTGGTATACAGCAAACTACTTTTACGGTAAATCATCTAACTAGTACTATTTGCCTCAGTTATTGCCTTTGTATGTGTCTTTGTGAGAGAAAAAGAGTGGACAAGTTAGCTCTGTGTTTAATGTCTTATGCTTTATTGCAGTTTCACAAGGAAGCTTTTGGTTGCAGTTGTGGATAAGTGGGATAGCCATGTCCATATTATTGACAAAGTTGCCCCGCCAAATTGGAAGGTCTTGAAATTTTTCACATGCGTTCTTGTCAGGCTTAATGTTGTAACACATTGATTGTAAATTATTTACTAGTCTGGTTCATTTTTTTTGGAACCATACTAGTTTAATCTTGTTTCCCCTGGGCCATTCTATCTTCTTTGGTCTTTCTTTGGGAAAATGTCTGTGAAGAGTTATCTGTTACCATCAATTATATTAAAATATGTAATAACTGACATATAATATCTAAGTTTGTATAATGTATTTGCGTACATGTGATACATGGTGTTGTTCTGTCTTCGAAAAACCTCAAAGTAAACTGTTGCTTTCCATTTTGGATGAGTTGACTTCATTCCAAGTCTTCACAACTCGTATTTTTTAGTGAAGAATTAGGACAGCAGGTATTTTACCCCTCATCTTTGATATATTTCAGGATCAGCCATCTGGGAAGATTTTGGAGCTTAGCATTCTCCATCTGGCCATGTCTGAGATTGCAGTTCTGGGAACTCGGCACCAGATTGTGATTAATGAGGTAGGTCTCCATTTCACCTGTTGACTCTGTGCTTCTCTTATGCTATGATGCTAGTGTTATTTTCTCCGTTTGACATAATGTCTGCTTGAAGGCTGTTGATCTTGCAAAACGGTTCTGTGATGGAGCTGCACCACGTATAATAAACGGATGTCTTAGGACCTTTCTAAAGGATCTTGAAGGAACCGCTACTACCGAGGCTAAGCAGGAAGTGGCAGTTGAAGTATAAAGTGATGCTATTTTAGTTCATTCTTTTCTCAGATCATTAGGAACTCCCACAAGCCAAAGTGGGTTGGAGAACCTCACCATGAGGAATGCTTTAGTCGTGTCATGATTTTAGAAAAGTTCGTAAGAGCTTATTGTTTGTGGGTTGTAGCCTAGTTTTAAGAAAAAGCAATGAGAATGAATGTACATTTTGGAACCAGATCAGTTCTGGTAAATAACAGTAGTTGGCAACAGAAAACAGAGCAGGATATATGTATATGATTTATGTTGTACTAAAGAAGTTTTGTATGATATCAAATCATATTTGCTGTTTCTTTTGTTATTTACAGCACAGAATATGGAATTTATACAAACAAGAAGTCAATATAAATTGAAGGCCAGATTGACAACAGTTTTTTTTTTTTTTGTAATAAAACTAACCTGAATACTTTTACTAGGAAGCTTATTAAGATGTTAAACGTAATTTGTGTTTATTCAAACATATCAAAGAACAGTTTATATACTTTTAAAATTGGTAAAATGTAGAAAATAATCAGGTTTTGGGGGTCTTTTCAAAAATATCAACCGGTTCTACTAATGGTAATGTCTGCAGTATCTTAAACTTATATGGGTGAGGTATGATGGGCTTGGGCCAGGGAAAGAGGGGAAGAGTGAGGGCCGGAGATGAGATTGAGAAGTGGTTCTAATCTAATCTAGGGTTTCACCTTATGTTACTCTATATATACAACTACTGGAAGATAGAAGAGTACAAGAAGTGAAAGGCAGGCACATAGTTTCGTTCTTCGGGGCAGGGGCTGAGCAGCCTCTTCTTCCTTGTTTTAGTTTTCCGATCGGAAAGAGCCTAATATTGCAATTCTCTGATGCTAGTTGGGTGTATCAAAGAATCTATCGTTAGGCAAAAGTCAAGTTAAATATACTTACTTGAACTCGTGTATGTATATTCTACCTTTAGCTCCGTTTCTTCCTTCTCTTTTCTTAGGATTTAGCGGTGACAAGGTAGATATATCCTATTTCTTTCAATTTATAATCTTCTTTGATATATTTGATATTTGATTATGATAATGATGATGAAGGTGTGTGATGATATAAATCAGACGGATTCCCATTGATTCTTCGAACATGAGATCAATAACCAGCTACTTCTGACACCTTCATCTTCATTTTTCATCTTTTTTTTTTTTAATAAATAAAACTAATCTTAAAAATTTAGAATGATAACAAGTGATATAATTGGCCGGTGATGTTAGAAAAATATTTGCTACTCTTGATGTGGGATTTCTTCATCCTCATCTGATGATTCCTTACCACCAAGATCTCTGAGGCCTCTTTCAATTCAGTCAATTTTTGTTTTTAATAATAAATCGGTTATTTCAAACAAAACCACCCTTTTCATAAATTGTTTATGAAATTTGTTTACTTGGGTTTTATCCTTTTTGTTGTCAAAATCTTTTCTTGTGGACCAAAATAATCATAGACCATTTACTTGGGTGACCATGTTGGTTGAAGCACGTTGGACAAGTGCATACAGTCGTGAATGATCCGAAAAAAGTAACTTGGAAGTGAATGATAAACCCCTTCCCTCTATATCTGAAAAATGACATCTTTCTAATGAATCAAAGTTGCCTTAAACTTGGACAGGGTTTTAATTAATTCATGCTAAAAGACCTGATATGACCGCTGTTTGTGCCATTAGCAATGGTACGACAAACCCATCCTGGCCATGGGCGAGTTCGGTTCAATTACCAAAAGCAGCGTAAACAATAACCTTCTATAATAATAAGAACGACATTGAACCTACATCCTCATTATAATTCAAATCTCGTGTTTTACAATGGAAGATGGAGCAACTTACTACCACTTAACTATCAACTATGGCAGAAATTTCATTTATTTCTATTGGGCTGCCAAATTATATCATGATGGATGTATTGGGGTGTATCTTAGGAAGAGAAGCAGAAGACTCAGGTTATGTGCCGTGCTAGTAATTTACAGTTGATTTGATTGCATCCAGTATCTGCAGCCAGAGACGCACACCATACTCATATTATTAACTTGATATACATATACACAAAAATAACAAAAATATCAATATGCAGCTAGAAGAATACAACATCTAAGACAACTTACTTTGTTCTTGGTAGGCATGTAAAACGGTTCAAAAACAAGAGGGAAAGGGGTGTCCAGACCACAAACTCTAGCAACAGGAGCTTCCAACTGAAAACAAACGATTTCACCTTTTTAGTTACATTTAACATAACATACTCCAAAAATAACAAATATATCAGTCAATTTCCAGATATCAATACCCCATGTATCTGGGACCAGTGTACCATATTTTGCATGTGTCGTCGATTTACTATCAGCAGACTACTGGACAACACACTATATGATGGTAGATGAATTTGCTCAAATTCAAGTCTTAGCACAGAAGTTCATGCGTGAGGGCATATAAACCATTAATATTACTGAAACTAGAGAAAAAGTATTCATTGTTTTCTCCCTGGATGCGTAGTACTGCTTGTAATATGCCATTTGGATTTGACAGAATGCTTTCTCCCATCAAAATTATTCTCTTAAGTTTCCACGCCAGTTCCACTACTACTCTTTCATGCATTTTTTTTTT